>JALPQI010000997.1:0-170400 GCA_025490895.1 Thaumatotibia leucotreta
ATTTTTTTAAAACACAATTTATTTTGGAATTCGAATTATTTTATGAAATGTTTTGCAAGCAGTCGCACTATATTGATTTAAACTTTCACGATTATCACTCATATTTTAAATACAAACGGGTCCTACCTATATCCTGACGTTTCGGGCATGACGTTACACCCGTGGTCGCAGGCAGACATGAGTATCAAAAAAATACTACTAATAATATACTATCAATTAAAAAAGATTATGGAAAATAATGCGAATTGTTACAAAACATACCGAGAATAGTAAATTTCGATAGAAGTGCGAAAAAAAAAGTTTCAAAGGAGTGGAGATAAATTAAAGCACGACCGAAGGGAGTGCTATAAATCGACACGAGTTACGAATTTCGTTTCCGCGGTTTACTAATGTTTGGCAAATAATCTTTCCCAAAGTATCACATCGCAAACTATTTTTCCCAAATTTTCATTTGGCAAAAATTCAATTGTCAAAACTACTTATCCCAATTTTACAGTTAGCAAGCCTTTTTGTTGGCAAGCGATTGTTTAGCAAAGAATTACTTGGTCGTTTTTATTTTCCCAAAATAATTTTTGGCAAATGCATCGTTTGGCCTAACATACTAATCCCAAAATATTGTATGACATACGATTTATACCGCATATACAATATTACATCGCAACCATTTTTTCGCATAAAGTAATTTCGCCGAAAGATCATATTCCAATTGAATCTTATGAAATCGTTGTATTTCCCAACTAAATGGTTGGAAATTCTATCTTTGGGCTTGGTTTTTAATTGGAACTTTTTATAGTGCATATTTTCATGTAGTTGATGATTTAGCTGGCTAAATGCCAGCTAACTAAATAATTACTAATGTTTTTGGGTATAGTTTGAGGCGAATTTTATATTGGTATGTTTATGTTTTTTTTAATAAAAGCTCACACGGGGTTTTATATTATGTTGATAAACAATTAAAAGTCGGGTTCTAAATAGTAATTTAGATGAAACTGATGAGGGAACACAATGCGGAGGGAAGAACAAAACAGTCGGTTCTGGCTGCGCTGTATGGTCGCAGTTTCACCTAACACTCCTCCTCGCTTCGCTCGTCGTCGTACCTAACGGTGGCTCTGGGATAGTTTTTTTATAAAAATGAAAATAAAAATATAATTAATTGAATCAGGCGTTACTTTGCGGAAGTCCATATTCAAGGATGAACAATATTGCTTTGCTCTTCCGCGATACAGAATGTGTAGCTAATTAGTGTAACCCGCTATAATTACTTGCGTATTTTTTGCATGCAATTAATTTTCCCACCCTCCCGCCGCAAAAATAAATACGCAAATAACTATAACAAACCACTACTAATAACACTATACTCGACACGTGTTTCGCCTCTCTACGAGGCATCATCAGGAGTTGACGAAGTTGTCAAAACTACTTATCCCAATTTTACAGTTAGCAACACAGTTGTGACATTCCTGAAAAACCTACGAACTTTAAAATAATATTATCATTTGCCAGGCTTTTGCTATAAGTAGAGCTTGCGAAGTATGAAATTTGGGAATTTTTTTTGGATTTTAACTTATGACAAAATAAAACATTTGCTAAAGATTTGTTTGGGAAATGAGACTATTGCGATAAGTTATTTGGGAAGTCATATTTGGGAAACATAATTTGCCAAATGGCAGTACACCCATTTCCGCACGTGTATCGTACGTTTTTCAGTACATATGGCCCTCCGAAGATTTCGACCTGACGTAAAATGAACCACTTCTGGCACTAGCGAAAATGCACCATCTGTACTGAAAAATAAGCTTTTCATAAAAAAATTGAATGGAAAAATATACGAATGACTAAAGTTGCTACAGGGAATGGCGCCCATTATGTTACATTTGCATAAAGGGTAAATTAATAAAAAATTTAAAAAATTGAAAATTTTATTTGATAAATGTGATCTATTATCTATACCAATGATATGGTACATATTTATTGTAACGGTGAAAAAGTAACCCTGTATAACACAGATAAACTTGACCATGTACAGTGATCGTACTAATAATGTGGATGACGTTAGAATGTTTTCAAAAAATCATCATCATCATCATCATCAGCCTATGATAGTCCACTGTTGGACGTAGGCCTCTCCTATTAACTTATAGACGCATTATTAGCGTATAGATGCATTAGGAGGTAAATGCCCATAATCGCCACGCTGGGGATTGGCGATCGCAGTAATGTGTCCACTATGATGACGCTGCTGCCCATCATCAATATTTATTAAATAGTGGTCAGTGACACTTCAATCCCTTAGTCGACTATTACGACACCCGCAGGAGGAGTTGGGGTGGTGACAAATGTATTTTTACTGCCGTCACCACACGGCAAAATATATAAATAAAAAAATATTTTTACTAAAATTGCCACTTATTATTTATCAACCTCTTTAATTAAACGAAAGCGTCATTTGAAATAAGTAAGTTGAGTACATAATGTCGTTCTTTTACTGATGTTTTAAAATACACAATTGAATGTCGAATTTACGAGAATATTGTTATTATGTACCCTTTTTGGAGATACGTGACAAAAACATGTACGTGCTGTGATCAAAACATACTAAACATAGGACCAACATTCAAATGCATTTTGGAGATAACACAATATATCAGAAATATAGAGCCAAAGAAAACGCAAATATTATTAAAGACTGTATCGTTTATTATAAATACAAGTTTGACCTGGTCTAACTATTGAAATATGTATTATTTTGCGTTTCTATGTTCTGAGTGTATGGTGTGTATGTAATGTATGGCTACTTTCCAAGGCTTTATCGTGCTATAAATATTGCCTATCAAACGTTTTTCGGACAAACCTATACAGCTGAATGTAAGACTATTTCAGCGACTCCATGGTACTATTTTAAGAAGCAATAGGTCAAGATGCTGCCCGAGTATATTATCTAAACGGAGTCTTCATGATTCCCCAATCAGGCATACACAAATAAAATGTGGTGGATTTTATGTTTTACATAAAATCGGATTTTTACACAACGTTTTAGATGCCATTCACTTTCTTATGCGTGCGAGACCAGCGAAGCTATAAACATCAGCCATACATAAAAGCCTTAATGAAACACCATGGGCTTGATCCATAGTTAAAACAGGTGGATATAAATGCTCCATGACAGTTATATTAGATGTCAAAGTCAAATACACGTAAGCTACATACCATATTCTCATTAAAGTATCCTTTCACAAATTCAGGTCATTTTTTTGGGCAATATAAGTGCTATGGCAATATCTAAATGTTGACATTACGAAGCACATGAAAGCATGTCTTTCAAAGTACGATTTTTTTGTGTGTTATGTCGTCAGCTTTTTCGCAAAACGTAAATTTTTTGTAATAAATTTTCTTTACTTGTCCGAAATATTTTCTATGCTTTACGTCGAGTTTCTAGGATGAAATGTGTACCTTATTAAAGCAGTAATTAGACAAATGTATGTTTTTATATAAAAATGTAATATGAATAAATATGGCTAAGTAAAATATAATTAATGATACACCCTTTAATATAGGCCTCACAAATTTTATGATAGCAGCAAGTATATTAGTATACCCTGGGTGCAACTACAAAATACAATCAATACATCTTTCATCCTGTATAAATGTAATGGATTTACTCGCGATTATTATATTACTTTGTGAAATATGCAGCACGGAAGCTTAAATAAAAGCATTATCGTATATTCAAAATTAGGTACGTTATTTTTGCGTCATTTGCATGATTAGTTCGACCCCTGATCATCGTGTATAATTATATACTTTTTTTGTGGACAGTCCTTATTTAAATCAGCATGTTTGCATCATTTTTTATGAAATTGTACGTCTGATACGCATTATAGGACTGCGGATCTCTAACGAGTTTCGTATTAAATATTAATGGGATAGTCTCGCATCCGTGTATTTTCTAAATTTACCGTCTACTTTATACATGGCTTGCTAGAGCTTGTCAGATTATAAATTAATCACTTATATTATTATTATGTTACACTATGTCGTTTCGATTCACACTAGTCACATAGTTGTAGTACTGTAAATATTTTCACTATGAGTATTACAGTATCACATCATCATTGACGGCGACTGTCACGGGTATTAGCGGAGGTTGGATGACGCTTAAAACTAGCGTTGGGAGGTCAAAGAATATGGCCTTAATTTTTAATCAAGGAAACAGCAGTTTACAACAGAAAATGTGTACTTTTAGGTTAGAAAGTAGTTTACTAGATAAGGCTACAAAAGATGAATGGACCGTAGTAAGTATTTATTTTCCTGAAGCACGCTTACCTAATTAACGTAAAAATGTCACAAACAGTAATACATTACATAGCAGGTAAGTACGGAAGTAAGGTAAGTTGGGGTAAGATGAAACGGTTTTCAGAATGGGGTAAGACAAAACGTCGTTCTTCTGGCACAGCGTCTGCTGGTAGCATTTTGTCTACCAGCAGACGCCATATATGGGGTACCATTCAAAAAATGTTTCATCTTACCTCAACTTACCCTAGTAATCTTAATTTTGTAACAACCTAAAACCGACTAGTGATAAAAAGTGTTATTCACGTAATTATACAAGAATTTTGCATGAAACGCTCGCTCTAAGATACCAAACCGTCTTGCAACCTAATTAATTATACCATCAAATTACTTGCAAGCGTTAAGCGTGACCATTCGAATTCAAATGCAATGCAAATCCCTAACCGGGAGAAGTAGACGACAAGTCACAAGTGTAAATAGGACACTATTCGAATAGACAATGCTTCATTAGGCAAATACGTAATACAGGTGTAATTGGACGTAATTATGAAAAAGGGAACTAATCCACACGAACCTGTAATTTTAAATATTGTGATTCTTGTGATTTAAAGTGTTAATTAGAATGAAAAATGCATGTGGTTTGGTACCCTTTTGCATAATTACGTCCAATTTTTCATAGAAAATACAGAAAACAGGCCGATTTCAAACAGATTTTTCACATATTTACAGAAAAGGTGAAATCCTATTTAACATTACATTGTTTTAGGGTGAATATCTACGTGGGTTTCCTGAATTACTTTTTTTACACCTGTACCTAACCTATCGAGGAATAACAGAAAAGAGCATGGAAATACTCGTAGTAATGGTTACCTAGTCGGGAAATGAAAACATTTCCTTACCACGAGTTAGCCGCTTGACGAATCTAAATTGATGATGGGCAGCAGCGTCATCATATTGGACACATTACTGCAATCGCCAATCTGTGTGCCCAGCGCGCCGATTATGGGCATTTAGCTCCTAACGCGTCTATCTACACGCTTGACGAATCTTTAATACTCAATTTACTTTCTATCTTCTGTTATGTGGCCGTACGGTGACAGCAGTAAGAATACATTTGTCATCACCCCAACTCTTCCCGCGGGTGTCGTATGAGGCGACTAAGGGATTGAAGTGTCACGACCATTCTTTCATAGAAGATTGATGATGGGCAGCAGCGTCATCATAGTGGACACATTACTGCGATCGCCAATCTGTTTGCCCAGCGTGCCGATTATGGGCATTTGCCTCCTAAAGGTGGGTCCACACTTGTGACATTTTGCCGAACATTATTCAGTGACCGTAACAGTAACACGTGTCAGTACCGTTAATGTGGACGTATTTTGTACGCGAACAATTTGTTACAACTTGCAGTACGGCAAAATCCATTCCGAACACTCAAAGAACTGTTTTGACACAGACCATGTATGACCAGTCTGCAGGACAATGTATGGAGTTACGATCTACTAACCGGGCCTAGTGTGGACGCTGGTCTGTGTACTGTCACGCATCGAAGTCACGTGTTACGGGCCGATCAATCTCGAGTCGGTTTTCTTCAAAGCATGTTCGCTATTTGCCCCGACCTGTGACGTGACCACGACACGTCCACATTTGCATTTATGACACGCGTACAAGTACGCCAGATGACACAGACACAGCCATGGGCTAGGAATGGATCACGTCGTGACCTGTCCGGCGGTACGTCCCCCGCCCGCACCTCGCCGCCGCCTCGGTAGTCAATCATTCACGGAATGCACGCATAACTATAAACTTCCGCGATTGCAGATGCTTCTGCAGACGACATGTTGAGTTACTAGGTAGTCGGTAAATGACAATCAACGACCAACTCTTGTACCGATGTCATGCCACGCAGTCTGGTTCGCCAACGTGCGTCTACACTTGTGATATTTCATCGTACACGGTGTGTAACCGTGTCAGCACGATCACGGAGCGTCCACATTGAGCGTAACATGTTCTGTTGCAATGTCACGTAGTCCGAGTGTGGACCCACCTTTATGCGTCTATACGCATAGTTGATAGGAGCCTACGGCCAGCAGTGGACTGAGATAGGCTAATGATGTTTATGTCAGCCTCCATAGCTTAGTTGGTAGTGACCCTGCTTACGAAGCTGGAGGTTCGGGATCGAATCCCGGCGAGGACATTATTTGTGTATTTATTTATCACAAATATTTGTTCTTTGGTCATGGCTGTCAATGTATTTAACACGTTCATTGCCACATCACGCGACGTCGCGTGATGCCGTCCATTACCGTGTGGCCGACCACGCGACGTCGCGTGATAGTGCCTTACGATTTTGTTTACGCGTCAAGATGGTAGCCGTAGCGTAATAGATTCTGGCATTCGTTTTGGCCACTAGGGAAGGGTTTTACCTATTCGGCAGGTGGTGTGGCCTGTGGGTAGCCATCTCCATTATTTTTCAGCGCGCTCGCTAGTTGGCTCGCCGCAGCCGCTCAGTGCAGATGTATTCCTTTGCCGTTATATTGTTATTTCTCGATTGGATTTCGTGATTTAACATAGGAATTTAGCTTTTTTACTACGAATAATAACGCAAAGTCGAGAAATGTGTAAGTACGCATGATTGTTTTCATCACGCGAAGTCGCGTGGAGCGGCCATGTGGGCAAGATATACAAGGAGAAGTGGATACATTTCCTTGTATATCTTGCCCGCATGGCCGCTCCACGCGACTTCGCGTAACAAAACATATATATATTTTTATAATATCTATATGTTTACATTTATAAAATACCAACATATATACACAAGAAATGCCCAAATAACCCAATTAAACGAATTTTATGTGTTAGCCATCTCGGTATGTTCACTAATTTTGGCTTGGCAATGAACGTGTTAAGTATCTATATGTATCATCTATTATACTACAGAAAGTACATAATAAATAAATATCTTTTCACCACACTGCTCGTAAACACGCTGTTTGTCCTTCAATTTCAGAGCGCAAAACTGTGTTTTAATCTCTAGAGGTTAAAGTATTTTTTTTTATCTTCTGGATAGACTAAACTTGACTAAAGCAATAACTTATACGGCCTGAGAGTGCAATAAGCTTTTTGACGTTTGAACTAGACAGTACGTTCAAAACTCAATAGTTTCAAACAAATTCATACACATGAACCTTTCATAATATTATATTCAATATGCTAAAATCCAAATTAAATACCACATTTTGTTGTAAAAGGCTTTTAATTAAGAGTTCTAAAAATACGACAAATAAAAACAATAGGAAAATGAATGTGTTGACACTATGCAAATCTCAGAACGCATCCGTATATTTTTTTTCTTTTAAAATTTAAACGAGTTCGGTCGTGTTTTGTTTTCTTTCACTCTTAATTTTCATGAATTTTTAAGCATTGCCACGCCCAGATAAATATTTGAGGTTATTGTTTTATTATTTGTTGATTTGTTTATTTTTTGGAAGTTGAGGACTTGCAAATAAATACCTTCTAATTTGTTATGTTTGAGTTTTATTTCGCATGTTTCCTGGCTTTAGTGTGGTGAAAAATGTTGTGTTTCACTCGGCAGCAAATCTTGTTTAACTCTCGTGCCTTAAAACCCTCGCATCGCTCAAGATTCTATTTTATGAACCACTCGCTGCGCTCGTGGTTCAAATTCTGGAATCTTTCGCTTGCTCGGGTTTTAATATTTGCACGAGAGTTAAACAATCACTTTGCTCCCTAGTAAAACAAATAACTATTGGACATCTTCACACAAATCGACCTAGTCCCACGGTAAGCTCAATTGAGGTTGTGATGTGGGTACCAGGCGATGATGTATTATATCGACTAGGTCGATTTGTGTGAAGATGTCCAAAGATATTAATTTATTATGTAGAAGGAAAACTACGCAGCCAGTATCGTTTGCTCACCTCGTAAACTCGTGGTAAGACTTACATACGTGAAATTACGTGATGTCTGCTAATGGGCTGGAATCGACGGGGAAGCAATAGTCTCCGAGTTATTAGGGGCTTCAGATCATTTTCCTGTAATAATAATAAGCTAACTTGAATGCTACAAATCAAACACTGATTGGAGTACAACGATTTGATTGATTTGTGTATTTTTACTACGAGTACTTATAGTTTTCGTTCATGTGACGTTATCCGCCTATACTGTATAGTATAGGCCGCCATCAAAAATAATACACGCCTTTTTTGCCATACTTTATTGAAATACATATTCTTCATAACACTTTTTATAAGTTCTCATGGAAACCTTCTCAATGAGAACCTACTCTTATATTCTCATGAAAATTCTCGAAGAAAGAAGGGTTCCTATTGTAACTTAAAAATACGTCAGTAATGCTTATTTACAGTCCTATGCCAGGTTTAAATTATCGCCCGTGCTAGATTTACACACTGTACGTCTACCTAAGCTAGCTATATATATAGTGAAGCGGGTAAGTTGGGTGGTCAAAGAAAACACCCAAACGCTTACAAAAAAAATATATTAATTTCAAGAAAAACCCAGTATTAACTGTAGGTACTAGGGGTGGTAAAGTTCGTTAAGCCTGACTGGTTTTCCGCCGGTAGTGAGGTACTCCCCCTGTTGTCTGCTAGGCGGTAGTGCAGTCCTGGGGTGACTCTGGAACGTTCCGGGGAGCGCCGTAGCTAGCGGGATGTATGTCGCAGTCCCTCCGTCGGTGTCCACGCGTGCTCTCAGGCCGGCCGAGACAAGGAAGTAGGTGGCACGACGCGTGTAAGGGTAAAGTTGCACCCCTTACGGGGTGCAAGACGATATGTAGCTTTACGGGTACGAAGACGCCATTATATTAAAAATCAGGACTTCACTGCGGTTACAAAATATGATTTTCCCCATATTTAAATTTAATAAAATTTATTAGTGTGCAGCGCGTATGACGACACGGGCCTCCCCGTGAACGCGACTGCACACGTCCTCTGCTTAAGACGTAAGCACTGGGACTGGCCAATGGCGGAACGAGGCGCAAACGCAGCAAGTAGGAGAAACCCATACATAAAAAAACTGCTGACGCGGTTGCTATCCGCGCCAGTACAGTCGTGCGCACAATCGCGTATACGCTTTTAGAGTTTTATAGCGAAATCTATTACTTATTTCTTTTTAAATCGTGAATGATAACGTGCAACGTTACAATAGTCGCCATCAGATACACGGGACGGTGTCCGGTAATTAATGGACAACCTTTTAACCACGAAGAGGACACCTTATACTGGTCCCGAAAATGGATTTACATGTTTAGATATTCACACTTTTTGTTATTTTAAGATTTTGGTTCCTTATTTCACTTTACTTAATGCTCGTGGAAGCCACAAATAAATAGTTATTTGTTATACAAGGGTGCAAAGTTGTATTTTACCCGCGAGTATGAAATTGAAACACGAGCAAGCGAAAGGATTCTATAGTTGAGAGAATCTTTAATAGAATCCTGAGCGCAGCGAGTGTTTTAACATACGAGAAGTAAAATACATTTGCACCCGTGTATAACACAAAACTTTTCCCCTCACTATAGCGAGGAAACTCAAAAAAGGTAATTATTTGTTCACATTACAATTATTATCGGGTTAGTGATAATAATTTTCCAAATGCATCATGTTTCATGTATTTAATGCAAGATTTTGTAGCAGTAAACTTAGCACGAAAAAGTAAACGCAGCACGATTTTAACACATTCCTGTAGTTGCACACCAATGCCAATGCATTATTAAATCATTCTCATTCATTATTTTTACAAAATTATAACAGAACACCCTGAAAGTTGTTTAGTTTACTATTTTTATGCGTGTTCTAGTCGGTAAATAAAGATTATAACCTATAATATTCTTTGACAATGTTGACGTTGACATTTTCTGCGTTTTGTGATTGCATCTAGTCATCTTATCATCATTCACTAAAACAATTGTTACTTATGGAATTTTAGGATTTATATGTTAAAATCATCATATTATATAAAGGTTTGTATTTTACACTAAATTCTCAAACAAATTATTTAATTATCATTAATATGGAACAATTTCCATGAGCATTTTACGTTTTGTTATTCCAAAACCAAGGTCATTACTTTGCCACACAAGTGAGTGAATAATATGCGTTTTTACACGTTCGTATTAAAGTATAAACGAGCACTTTACGAGCTAGTGAGGGGAAAAAGTTTTTTACGTTCCGCTTTTTGAAAGTTCGGTGATCAGATATTTTTGAGCGCTTCGGACGCTAAGATATATCTGATGGCGACTGTACCTAGTGCCAGACCGTCCTGGTAAATATTCATTCGCCCTGTTTATGGACTGCGGTGTTCCGGTATTCAGTGAACCTACAAATTCAAACTTAACATTTTACATTTTTTTTGTGTTGTAATGTAATGACGAAGCCTGTTGCGGATATTGCCATTGGTGAGTACGACGAAGCTTGTTGCTGATTCCATTTTGTAGGATTTTGACGAAGCCTGCGGCGGATTTATTATGTATTTAAATTGTATATTGGTGTAGATATGGAAGGCTAAAAAATGAGTCTACGGATTTGATCCTTGGATCAATATATTGCAGCAGGTCATATGGTCAGACATGTATGTATTAATAAGTTATACTATTATAACGTTTATTCATAAACGTCTCTTAACTTAGCAAACCGCTTAATATTGTTTGTCACTTCCGGACTTATAGATATATTGATAAGAGCGAAAGGGACACGTATTATATTATTATAAAAATGTACCTCGCTCAATTGGTGCAAGCAAGCATAATATATTGCCGTGCCGGGTTGAACTTTTGAACAAAAAACCATCTTTAACGTGGGTTTCTTTCCTTTTATATATGTCAGAAATTCAGCAAGCTTCCAAGTTAAGGTCTAAAATTAAATCCCCTTCTTTAAAGTCGTAGAAATTCAAAAAGGTTAGTTCCATTCAATACCTTTTATTCTCCGAAGTTATCGTCTGGTCCTAAAATAGGCAGTAATGTCATGAGTGGGGTAGGCATGATGACGTCATCCGACTCCCGAGGGACTCCAGACACTAACACGTCATGTGGAAATTCACGTGGGACTACTGGGACTATGCGTTAAACGTATCGTATTTTCATAGAACGTATGAACACAATTTTCGGTTTCAATATTGCCTTTGTAGAATTATATTCGTATCAATACAAATTACACGTGTGGAGGCACAATTAAATCAAACTATCATAAAATTTACACTAGAAATACCTCTATACACCTAAATAATCTGTCAGGGTGAAAAATGAGTCATGAGTCATGAACAGTAATACGTTTTTCTAACTCTATAAACAATGCCCCACAAGTTACTTAAAAATTGACGAGTTATTTTTTTTTTTTTCGGTTTATGTTTTTGGGCTTTAAGATATCTAAAAGGATTTTTAAGACAAATTAATGGAATAATTTAAATTACCTCTTTAAATTGAAGTATTAATAACGGAAATTTGTCATTTCGTGTAAAATTAAATGACGTTTCTTGCATTTAACGTTTTAAATAGCTTAATGGCCGTTATCATTTCTGAATAACATCTCAAAAATAAGAAAAAGCCACAAAAAAAACATGACTGTTTCTAAGTAACTTGTGTGGCATTCAATTGTTAGTTATTTATAGAGTTAGAAAAACGTATTACTGTTCACGACTCATGTTTCACCCTGTAGATTTATCTCCGCCCCAACTCTTCCCGTTGGTGTCGTACGAGTCGACTGAGTGGGACCGAACCGAGACTGGTGCGACTGCAAGCGAAAGAAATTACGTTAGTCGATATACTTACCTCACGTCGCTAACTCGTTGTAAATTAAAGAGTCCACGGAAAGAACATGTCTAGTCAAATTTTTTTTTTCAGCCAATATTTGTGTCCCACTGCTGAGTAAAGGCCTCTCCCCTCAAACTCCATGACTCCCGGGTGTGTGCTTCCTCCGGCCAGTTGTTAAGAAAGGCATCCAAGGTCGTCCCGCCATCTCCGTTTGGGTCTGCCTCGTCCGCGCCTATTTTGCGGCATCCACTTGGTGGCTACGGTAGCCCACCTATCCGGATATACCTATAATTCAAATTACAGAAGGAAAAACCACCTTACTTTTAACAAACTAAGGTGTGAATTAGCCTTGATTTTTTTAAGCTTTGGACTTGTTTTTTTCCGTGGACTCTTCAATTGATAATGCAGACCCATGTCAAAGCTCTCCGAAACAAAAGCATAAGTGACTGAAATTTCTACGTATGCATGAAGCCTATACGTTCTGTGGGTGTATAAATCACGTTCCACGGAACATTTTGTTCTTTTGCCGCAGCAATATGCTGAGTGAGGTCTGCGATTCTGGTTGCTTAATAAACATTCGCCTCCAGAGACCTGCGGCCTTGCGAACTAAATCCCCAAATTTCGAGGATTTGTCTCTCTCACTCTAATGACGTCTTCGTTGGTGTGACAGAGAAAAACCCTCGAACACATTGCGATTTTCGCGGTAGTAGACCTGCAACGAAGCATTTTGTTTGTTTGTATAGCACGACGGTGGCAAAGAAGCATACGGCCTGCCTGATGTTAAGCAGCTACCGTAGCCTATGGACGCCTGCAACTCCAGATAATCCAACATACATGCTGAAAACATTTATGCTGAAATTTCACTGGGACATATCATATTAATTTTTTTCTCAAGATTACCTCAAACAGTTTAAAAAAATTACGAGCAAGTATTTTTTTATGTTGTAAATTCGTTTTGTTCCTTGACTTATTTGTTTGTGCATCAATTCATTGCAAGTTTGAGAAAAGCACTATACCTACTTGCTTCGCCTGGAAACCAAACTTAGCATGCTTTTTTTCTCTATATTAGGATTTGTATCTCTATACCTACGGACTACGCAGCCTGCGAAATAGGTTTCCCGGTGTCTGTAATAATGTACTATTTGAGTAGTTTTTTTTTCATTTGCGTTTCAGCACTTGACTAGGCATTTTATCAAAACTTGTCAACAGTTTCATCTGCTACAAACAAAAAAAAAATACTAGGTACCATTCAAGCCTATTTGTTGTTCTGAATGATTAAGTTTCCATTTTGCAAAGTTCCCGTAAGATTTTGGAATTTTCGATAGCAAAAACTAGGAAGACCAACCTTCGGTACGTGATAAGAACAACGTGCTGTACCCGACGCATTGTAGACTCGCACCATTGTCGCCATTACTTTGTACCACGAATCACTTACCTACTAGATGAAGCATATTCATAGTATTCATACACCAATACTCCTGTGTGCCTACCATAGGCTGCGGCCGTGAGTTTAATGCGGACTTACTTTCTATCCACCCCGCTCATATTCACGAGAAGCATAGAAAGTAGGTACGGGTTCGAGAAAAATTCCCTACCCATTTCGTACCTTGTAGTAGTTATAATGTGGCTGTCCTTGCAGCTTTCATATTGATTGTCACTGTGACAAGGTACGAAATGGGTAGGAAATTAAATTCCTCGACTGTAAAAAGCAAAGCCGGACGATGGGAGCAAAAATGTACTTTTCACTAGGGCTTTCACAAATATCGATTCTATCTACATCTATATAAATAATTTAAAAACAAACTGGTTTTAATCTCGTAAACTTAGGTACGTTTAATTATCTTTGAAATATGAGTGATAATCGTGAATGTTTAAATCAATAACTCTATGTAAATAGTTTATCTAAAAAAGCGGTGGTGGCTCAGTGGTTTAGACGTTTGACTTTCAATCCGCAGGTCGTGGGTTCAAATCCTGGCTCGTACCAATGAGTTTTTCCGAAACTTATGTACGGAATATCAGATGACATTTACCACTAGCTTTCGGTGAAGGAAAACATCGTGAGGAAACCTGCATACATCCGCGAAGAAATTCAAAGGTGTATGTGAAGTTCCCAACCCGCTTAGGGCCAGCGTGGGGACTATAGCCCAATCCCTCTCATATATGAGAGGAGGCCTGTGCCCAGCAGTGGGACATTATGTAGGCTAAAATATTATATTATTATTATATAAATAGTTTTTGAATTAGAAATTTATTTTTTAGTTTCTCTTAGTTAAAGTTGAGAGTGCACTTATTAAAGATTGCTTTTACATCCTCAAAGGGAAGTTATTCACAATAAATATCAATGTTCAATATCTATCTGTACGGCAGGCCTACCCAAGATGCAATTCTGTAACCGTATACGATAAGCGATAAGTCACGTGACCATAATAATGTAAAATGGTCACGTGAGTTTTCGTTCGATCTGTCATTCTCGTACATTTATGACTTATTGCTTATATCTTACTCAAAGACACACATGATACAGGTGTACAGTCAAAGACAAAATAAGGTGTACACAAAAATGCTCAAAAATATGTCCCAGTGCACTCTAATACTGTGTAATAAGAACGTCGTAAAGGTGCGTTCAAACTAAAAGATCATTCGCTGTTCTAACCTCCCACTCTACGAAATTCGATCGGTACACAAAACGTGATTGGTTGATTTCGTAGAACGGGCGCTAGAACAGCGAATGCTCTTTTGGTTTAAACGCACCTTAACATATTATTTTATGAGCGGCTTCTTTCGATACTTATTTTGCACTTGACTGTACGATTGTAGAATGGCATCCTGGCTGGGCCAGCAGGTACCTGCTTTCAGTCGGAAGCATTTCGTGAGGAGTCTATGGATTATGAGTCTTTGCTTTGTAGCCGACCGCGCGAACTACTGACAAGCAGACTCATATTCATATTGAACGTACGAGAATCGCGAGTAAGATATAAATAAGAGGTTAGTTTGAAGAAATTCCTTAAAGGGACGGGTCCGCCTGCACGAGTAAAATTTTTTTAATGTATGTTTTGTTTTTAATTGATATGATTTGTGCAATAAAGTTTTTCGCGCAGACCAAGGACCGGAACCGGTATTGTATAAAAACCTCGAAATAGTCCAATATTTTAAAATGTTTTATACTGATTATGTACTGCTCAGTATTTTGTGTACATAATTTACAATATCATATTTTTAAATTACTCCATTAACGTAAAATTTATATACCGAAGAACGAAAACGGACGGAAAAAGAACCGTTTTGTATGGAGAAAATAACGGTTCCGATCCCTGGCGCAGATATGGCGATTGGCTGTTGACAAAACTCCTCATATACGGAGCAAAAGATGTCGCGCATTTTCTGATTTAAAAACAAAACTATGACTAACATGAGTAGCCCGCGTGAAATATAATTTTAGTTTCAATGAGTCTCACGAAAGTTGTGTTTAAAATAATCTGTTTACTGATATTACTACAATTTCATTTAGAGTTTCATATTTAAATATTCATATAAAACTCATTATCATCTTGTATTTCAGAGTTAAGCTCTAGTTATTGAAGCAATTTCCATGCATCTGTCTGTAGTTTATATTATCTAAGTATCATCACGGGCGTGTTTGCCGTATGCACCCAGCAAGGTGGGCCAAAATGGTTTCAGACTGGGACCCACGGGAAACCTTCGATGGTGCTGGCCGGGGCATTGGCAGACCCAGAAGGAGATGGCGGGACGACCTGGACGCGTTCTATCCAAATTGGCGGGAGAAATGTGACGACCGGGCCGAATGGAGGAACAGAGGGGAGGCATTTGCCCAGCAGTGGGACACTAAAGCTTATTAAAAAAAATCATCACTAGTAGTGATGATACTTAGAAAATATCACTACCCAGTACCCACAACATGCCTTAAATTAAAAGCAACTCATTGGCCCATGTGAGCCATGTAAGGGATACAACTATCTGATGGAGCGAGATCGCGAGATTGCTTTGCTCCTCTAAAGTATAAAGCCATCCCTTAGATTGGCCTACATTGATGTGTACTTGGCCCTTTATTTGAGCTTACGACTAGGTAGGGCTAGGTGTAGACCGTAAGACTATGTTTGTAATTCGCAAAAAGTTTATACATTTGGATCACGTCTTCGATAGTAATAAAAATTAAGTGGCTGGTAGAGTCAGGATCCACCACATTTCCCAAAATGTCGAAGGAAGTTTGTATGGACTTTTTCTTATTTATTACCGGATTCCTATACATTTTTGATAACATGACGCCGTGTGGTGACGGCAGTAAGAATACATTTGTCACCACCCCAACTCCTCCTGCAGGTGTCGTAAGAGTCGACTAAGGGATTGAAGTGTCACTGACCATTATTTGACAAAAGATTGATGATGGGCAGCAGCGTCATCATAGTGGACACATTACTGCGATCGCCAATCCGCTTGCCCAGTGTGGCGATTATGGGCATTTACCTCCTAATGCGTCTATCTATACGCATAGCTAATAGGAGAGGCCTACGTCCAGCAGTGGATTATAGGCTGATGATGATGTGGTGCATCTTGCTCAGCATCATTGACTCTACCAGCTTACCGGTATTTATCAACGTCAAAGACGTGTTCCAAACGTAGATTTTTTTTTTAAATGTTCAAGTAGATGTATAAAACTACCGTATTATTATCATCTTTGATATCCTACCCTACGGTATCAAAGAAGCCAACATTGTCAAAGTTTTTCGCTCCCGACCCGTGGTCCAACAGCTAATGTCCAACTGGTTGTGCCACGGGTAAGTAAAATTATCCGTGGACTCCGTGGTTCAACTGTCAGATTACATTTTCTTACTGTCATGTCATTATGACCCATAGTACAACTGAGGGGCAATTGTCCAACTAGTATACGTAAATAAATGTTCTAGTATTGGAGTACTTGTCCAGTGCTTAATTCTTTTATCTCCACTTGCTAAAGCGCGAAAAATCGAAAACCATTTCCACATAAACCCAAAACTTGACGTAAGGTTCAGTATAACACGCAGGTAATCAAATTTTGTTATCCGGAGACCTTTCGAAGCCCACGATCCTTCGCCGTGTTGCTCACAACGCTTACCGACCACTGGCTGATTAGTGATTATACCCCCGTTTAAATGCCTTCACACGTCGCTACCGTAGTCGCCAACGTCAACAGCCTATCTCCACTGCTGCAGTGTTATTCACTAAGGAAACCGCCTTGCTATCAGCGCTGTGTCAGCGCTGCGGCAGCGTCGAGCCCAAAAATAGTATTCACTAATGTACTGTAAACGACACTAGCGCTCGGCGACGAATCCGGCGTGAGCTGGACCTACAATGCGTCGAGAGTTACCGCCTACAGTTCGACGATGAGGTTCTACGTTAGCGAATACCGTTTTTTGCAGCGCTGCGGTCGACGTCGAAGTGAAGGCTGTCTCGTCGTCGAGCTCGTTGATGAACGCAGCTTCGAATGTGTGAATAAGAGAATAGCATAGCTGGACGTAGGCCTCTCCTATTAACTATGCGCATAGACGCATTAGGAGGTAAATTACCATAATCGCCACGCTGGGTAAGCGGAATGGCGATCGCTGTAATGTGTCCACTATAATGACGCTGCTGCCCATCATCAATCAAATCAGACAATGATCAGTGACACTTCAATCCCTTAGTCGACTCTTACGACACCCGCGGTAGGAGTTGGGATGGGGACAAATGTATTCTTACTACCGTCACCACACGGCTCAGAATTCAATCTAGACTAACCCTTGTAAGTATAAGGTACCTATTACAGTTATGTAGGTAGGTGCCTACATACTTTTAAACCATTTGCTAATTTTTTGAGCTTTCACCTCGCCTGTTCTCTTTAAGCAATTGCATCATGGACCGTCTACCGGAGCTCAGTATCGACCAATCGAAACTTGACCTCTGACCTTTCCGACCAACTTATGGAGCATTGAACGTCTTCGTTTCACAGTTTTTAGTACTTTCTGACACTTAATAACCTGTTTTTGGAGTGGATCAGGATATTCAGGGTCATTTCAGCCAAGAAGCCAATCGCTGACGCTCAATATTGAACGAAACGCAAGAGAAAGAAAAGTAAAGTAGTAGTAAGAAGAGAGAAAAGTATGATACACGATCGGTACCGATTGAATTGGCAACTTAGCTATGCACTCAGGTTCATAGGTGACATTTAGGGAAATTACTAACCGAAATTGAACTCATTATATTTTTCATTGTCATTAATTTATTTATTAACTAATTTTTTCGGAATTGTATCGCAATGTTCTATATTTTTTTTTGCAATCGAAGTGAAAAATTTATTGTTAACTCTGGTCTAAAAGCCATAAATTAACTAGGTACCACTCGAATAATAACAAAATAATTATCTTGTGATAATATGGCTCGTTTTAGACACTTTAAATGTACCTACTATGTACTATTCATACCCAAAATCGATATAATATAATAACTGACATAAGTACATTAAGTATGTTCATTTACAAGTATTATAAACTAAGCTTTACTTGTACAGTCGACGTCAAAGATATAATTACGGTTTAGGTACCAAAAATATATTTACACGACTTTATTGCCTGAACATTAAGGTCGTGTAAATATATTTTTGGCACCTACTCAGTAATGATATCTTTGACGTCGACGTACCTATGTATCAGGATTACATAAAAAGGGGTGGCGGGTCGTGTGTTTAGGGACACTGTTTACCCCGTATCGACAGGAAATTGCTCTGCGATAGTTACGCATTTCGTACGGGGGATTCTCGCCATTTTAACCTTTTGGACGCGAAGGACTGATATATCGGCACCATAAGTTCAACGCCAAAGAACGATATATAAGTCACGGTCCACAGAGTATAGGTATATATAGACCTCCGCGCAAGTTCATTCAGTTTTGAAAATTTGGTGACGTGGCATCTGACTGATAGTGATAACGTTTATATTTTGAAGCGGCGTCGAGAAATTGAATTTACCTATGTGTATTTCGCTATATGTATGTATACTGCAGGGTTTTCTAAACTAGTATAAAAATACATTACAATCTTGAGAAAAACAGAATACATGAGTCAAAGAATAAAGTAGGTGAGTCTGAGCTAGTGACGTGAATCATAAAATAGTACGTTATGTTACAAGTCAAACTGAAATAGTACATCTGAAATAGCACTCGTGTCGATTTAAAGCATTTCCTCCAGTCATGCTTTAATTTATCTCCATTCGTTTCGGGTTATTCCCACCTGTTACCACCAACTTGACACCAGTGGTAACAACTGGGAATTTTTTTCCCACCTGTTACCACTGGGAACAACTGGGAATTAAAATTCCCAACTGTTACCACCAAACTAATTGGTGGTAACTACTGGAAAAAAGAATTCCCAGTAGTTACCACCAATTACTTTAGTGGTAAGAGATGGGAATTTCAATTCCCAGTAGTTACCACTAAGTTAATGTTTAGTACTATTGCAATAGGATACCTAATAGCCTATAAATTCTGTTATACAATGGTAATCATTTCCAGAGACTATAGTTATTATAAAATGTTATACTACAAATAAAGACGAATTACACTGATTTTTTATTCAAAACAAGAATATTTCAATGTTTCATTTTTCGTGTAAGTACCTAAACCTTGTAGTAGTTATAATAATCTTAAAAAAGGATTGAGATTCGTAATCAGTTAAAACAACACGATGAAAAATGAATGTTATCCCTTCTACGAGCCGGTCACCAGTCATACCTTTTTACCTGCCCCTGTGATAATCAAGTCAGTTCACTTACAAGCGTGTAAGAAATAAGTGCAAGTATGGACACATTAAATTATAATACACTGTGTATACGTAATGTTTTTATGTAACTACAGATAAACACACATTGAAAATGTAACTATCTGTTAACAAATTCTTACATGGGTAAATAGAAGAATAGAAATGCTCCTATACAATATACATAGTTCTTAATATTTTTGGTTCAGATTCAGAGTAGGTAATACTGACAACATATTAAAAAAAAAGTTTAAAAAATATTTTCAAAACGTATTCATTTTTTAGTAAATTCGATGGTTAATAAGACATTTTGTAAATAAAGTAATATTCATAAAATTAGCTCCTTATTAATAACTGGCAACGTATTTTGTGTATATTCTATTAAAAACAAGCACATTACTATTAAAGTACTTGGTGGTAACAACTGGGATTTATTTTTCCCAGTAGTTACCACTAAAATGATTGGTGGTAACTACTGGGAATTCTTTTTCCCAGTAGTTACCACTAAAATGATTGGTGGTAACTACTGGGAATTCTTTTTCCCAGTAGTTACCACTAAGTACTCTGGTGGTAACAGGTGGGAAAAAAATTCCCAGTTGTTACCACTGGTGTCAAGTTGGTGGTAACAGGTGGGAATAACCCTTCGTTTCTAAGTAATTTTTTCGCACTTGTATTGTATTGTACTATTTCAGCAAGTACATATGGTGCTTTCCTTACGCGCTAATGCGAGAAGTGGTTCATTTTATGACAGGTCGAAAACTTCGGAGGCAATCTTTACTGAAAAACGTCATACGATACACGTGCGAAAGGAAAATTCGTAGCTCGTGACGATTGAAAATTTATCGCCACTCGTTTTAAACTTCACTTTTTCGCAATTGTATCGTAATGAACTATTAACGTCGTCACATAAAGAGACATAATTTATCTACTCTACTCTTACATCAGCAATTTTCAGCGAATTTAAGTATGTATAAATGTGTATTCGCTTATTCAAATACCAGCAAGATAGGTAGGTACCTACGTCGTGACTGAAATCTAAAATACAAACATTTGTAAGGTTTACTAAACTCCTTGGCTACCGCATAACATTGGATTTCTAAACCAAGTAGGCGGGAAAGTGTTGATCTAAAAATATCCGGACACGTGGAAACCGCTGAAAATATCCGCGCGAGCGAATCCCGACGTGAAACATCAAAGCTATAAAGGTCGTGTTATAGGCAAGTCCATTAAGGTAAAGGTTATACGAAACCAGCAGACCTAACCACGATGCTTCTGCAGTCGCATGATAAGCGATAAGTAAAAATGACAGATGCGAACGAAAAATCACGTGACCATGATGTATGAAAATGTTCACTTGTCTCGAACGAATCTGTTATTGTTATACATTTATTACTTATCGTTAGTGATTAGAACTACGGGAGCAACATTAACGAAACTTGTTTAGTGGACATTGAAAGAGTACATACTTACATCCATAAAGTATACATCTACACACCCTAAGTTCAAGACTGCAAGATAGGCAATGCTTTTTCAACGATGTCATATTTTCATTGGATAAATTGTTCCCATATTGTCAAAGTTTTGCACCCATAGTTCCGATCCCTTATCGCCTACGATTGCAGAACGGTAAGAGGCTTGGCCAGCCTAGGATGGATGGAAGCCAGCATTAGGGGCATTCCATGGAAACGTGTCGTAAGCGACACTATATTTTCAATATTTTTGAGAAATTAAATTAGTCAGCTGAGTTACGGTATAATAATAGCATATGCTTTAAGATTGCCAGTGTTTCCTAGCAGCAGGCAGAATGTCGCCGCGAGATAGATCTCCCGTCCTTCAATAGCTATATTAATCAAAGAGGGATGGACAAACTATCTCGCGGCGAGATACTGTTGCGCCAATCATGTGCTAAGCATACTGCTAGCACATTAGGGTCATCATCATCCTATCCGAGCTGGTTTCGGCCACGGCGACTGCATTCTGCTGAGAGCGTCGCTGATGAGCTCTTAGGTGACTGACATAGCCGATTTTGCAACGAATGTACGACCACAATCGCTGCAAGTCAGCACCGACATAATTAATCCGACATTAGGGTAGCTGAGCAATTTTTTTTATTTTTGCCACTAAAATGAAATATGAAAATTTGGATAAATTTTATACTATTTCTGCTCAGAATCACGAGCTGATTCCATTTCCGGCGAAAAAAAAACTGTCCCAAAAATTTCGTACATATTTCGATTATCCTCTTGTGTTACCGCCATAAAAGGTGTATGGAAAATAGTAACACAATAGGAAAAAAAATCATGGGACACTTTTTTTTTCGACGGAAATGGAATCGGCTTGTGATTCTGAGTTGAAATAGTATAAAATTTACCTAAAATTTCATATTTCATTTCAGTGGCAAAAATAAAAAGATTTGCTCAGCTACCATAGCGATACGTAAGCGACAAAAAGTAGTTTTCATGGAATGCTCCAAGCACCTGTGTGTCTGGCGCCAGGCCGGGTACTGCAGCAAGCGCGACGGCGCGGCGGGCGCGCATGCGTGTTCCCCACTATTAAAAATGAATTTCAGGCGGCCGCACTGTGTGCTCAGCCGTCGCCACCGGCTCCCGGTCCGTGACGCCGCGTGCCGGCCGCGCCCGTGACTCTGATACTCGGATCACTCGGATGCGGTGCTAACGGCCGCGACATGGCGCGACGCGCCGCTCGTGCCCGCTCCTTGCCCCCACCATGAGCGACTTGCAAGCCACATTCGAGTTCTCCGTCGAACTCTACAAGTTCTACAATGTCGACCTGTTTCAAAGAGGGTGAGCGTTCAGCTACGAATCCTGTTGGAAAGGACGTGGAAACAACCTTTAACCTTTTTAAGCTCAGTATTGAAAGCCGAAACTATAGCTCTATTAGTAGCTATGTAGTTTTCACCCGGAATTTCGCGACCTTTTTTGTACTTCTAAATATCAATCCTTAAATTTCGTGATCGTCTTTAGTTCAAGATGCAAGTAAATAGCAGAAACTAATTAGAAATTAATCGAACTTGGCAGTGACTTAATAGGAGCAATCGATATCTCATTCAAAAACACAACCGCGTAAACTAAACTACGTCTGCCACATTATCTGGTAACCTAGTTTGGCAGTTACATAACCGGTTAACAAACAATAGTGTTAAACAAGTGCAGTGTTATGGCATGGAACTGCCCTAACTCGTTAAGGAGTTTTCTGGATTGTTTACGAGTTACTTTGCGCCTGTCCCGGCCTCGTCTTGCCAACTAGAAATAGGATTTCTAATGGGCCTGCGCTCCACAATATTGTCAACTCTTGTTAGGGATTTTTCGAGACGTTTAAATGCGATTTGCGAGTTGAGCAGGTAACTCACCTGTTTTAAAAATCTATACCGTTAAGCTGAGCTACGTAGCGGGAGGCACCTTACCTGCCTATACTTATTTATTGCAATGGATGTATTTGAGATAAGGCTATATTCGAGACAGCAATGAATACTTCTGATTATGTATTGTGTTACTTAGGTATATATTATTTTTTCGGTATTTTGACATTTATTAGCAAGAGGTTTTATAAGTGGGCAAATACCTTGTAAGTAGTAGATACATAAATATTGTGGGTATAAAAAGAATCCTTCGGTAATTAACTAATTACGTTTATATTACTGGAATAGGCAGTGAGACATGCTTTTGAGAAATTTTAATGTAACGGTATTTTTACACCTCATTGTACCTCGTAATGAATAGACATTTAGGTATATCGTTTCAATTTATGTTGGTGCGGTAAAGATCGGCCTATTGGCCTAAATTTTATTTGTGGTATTCATATGACTAATGGTCTTTGAATGACGAAGTTCCATTTGGTTCAAAGTCAAATGTCTAATGTTTTTTTATTCGAGTAAGCATAGCAACAAGGACTTTTCAATCGTCATACGCAATAGCAAGTTTATAAAATAAAACGTCGTTCCGGTTCTAATCCTAAAGGTACATTCAGACCAAACGAGCATTCGCTATTCTATCCCCCCACTCTACGAAATTCGATAGTTACACAAAACATGATTCGTTGATTTCGTAGAGCGGGGAATAGAATAGCGAATGCTCGTTTGGTCTGAATGCACCTTAAAACTGCACCACTGACCCGAGAAGAATTCAGCAAGAAACAGCGATTCTTATTTTTCAAATAATAATACGTAATATAACTAACATGCATAAAAAATAGAGCTATAAATGATAACCTGTGAACCCCTGCAGCTCTGTTACGTTCGGCTTTCATATAACATCAATTATTTTGATTTCTTTTCCTTGCCCTTAATCCCATTTCATCTGGGATCAGGCCTCCAGCGGCGCCAGAACCTTCTATCCCGGGTTGTCATTGGCGAAATGTCTTGGGCCTTTAGATCCCTCTCAACAGTTGACCACCACGTGGCAGGTGGTCTGCCTCTTCCGTTGGGCTGTGTTTTGATGTTAAGCACGGTCTTTACAGAGTTCCCTTCCCTTCTCATTACGTGCCCATACCAGCGGAGTCTCCCCTCTTCCTGCTTTTCAGTTATTAGGGCTACCTTAAAGCGTCCTCTAACATGTTCATTTCGAACTTTATCCAGACGTGTTACCCCACCTGCCCACCTCAGCATTTTAATGTCTGCCGTATGCACTTGTTGTGCGTGCTTCTTAAGTGTAGTCCAGCACTCTGAACCATACAGCATTACCGGTCCTACGGAAGTCTTGTAGATCATGCCTTTTTTTTCAATGGGCATTCTAGTGTCGCAGAGTAACTACCTACACAGGATAATGATCGTCATTATTTAGTTATTTCTAAAAATAGAAGATTCCCTGAGAAACGCTGTAGCACCGTGCTATAATATTATCTTCGTCATATCTTACTTAAGAAAGGTGAATGCTATACGTCCATAAATACCTTACCGACTAGACCTGACATTTTGTCACTGTAACTGTAACTAATAATGCCCAAAATAAGAGTATTTAGATAACTAGATAAAATCTTCCAACGTCTCCACATTTGTACGTCTGCACGATGTATATATAATTCTAATACTAGTTAATTTATCTAGAACGTTCACGTTCAGGCGAAATTTCTGCCATAAAATCGGTATTTACTCCAAAGTCTTGTTTGAAACCTTACAAGAAAAAAATAAAACTTCGTGAGTAATGCCTGCACTATAGTTAATTGCCGGTTGCATGCTACATGCCCCGCGTGCAAGCTATTAATAAGAATTATTTATTAAAAGGACGTTCGGCCGTTTTTAACCTCCTTTAACGATAAAGGCCCATTTACACGATACAAGTTTCTTGAACATTCAATACAAGAATGTTGCAGCAACAAAAAAATTGCACTGTATAAACATAACGTGCCATTATTGTATTCAAGCAGCAACTTGAATTCAAAACTGGTATACATGTAAACAAAGCCATCAAAGTAGTTAATTGAATTCAAGAAATGTGAATCAATCTTTTTTTTCACAATGGATTCCGTACGCGAAGGTGTGCTCTTCGTCACTGCTGTAATAGCAACTGTGCTGTGGGAAAAACTAGTCGAAAAACGCCGCAAAAAATTGTAGTCAAGAAAATTGATCCACAGGAAGAAACATGCTGGGATTGCTGGGGGCTTCAAAGTCTTCAAACACCCTATGCATGGAACTTAGAGCTGAGGATGTTGCAGAGTTCAAAAACATATTTCGTGTGAACAAAGCTCAGTTTTCATACTTGCTCGATAAAGTCACTTATATTTTTTATTTTCTGTGTCCCAGAGACATTCGTAACCTCTACAAATTTCTATTGATTCAATTATCTCCGAATTTTGGTAATTTGATATAATTTTTGTTCATCGTGCGAACTTTCAACATTGAATGAAAATCTGCCAATGCAAATCGGTTCAATTCTTGCTTCAATACGCCGTAGTTGATTCAACTCTAAGTTTAGACGTGTCAATACTTGCAAGCAACTATTGCCTTACGATAAATGTCCGTGGTGTAAACAAGATACGGTCAAGAACATTGATTGTCAATAATTGTATACAATAATTTCATTCAAGATTTTAATTATTGCTCATGTGTAAACACTTTGATTCAATTCTTGAATTCAATTATTGAATGACAAAACTTGCGTACAATTATTGCCGATTTTTGTTCAAGAATCTTGTATCGTCTAAATGGGCCTTAACGCTAACTGTTGGGTAAACTTTCAAATCGATTTTGGTAGCAAGTAAAAAAGTATTTCTTGAGATAGAAAAATATTGCCACAAAAAACTACGCCACTTTTGAGCCCTATCGCTTTTATGATATTCAAAAATGTTTGAATTCTATTGACCTAGTAGTAGGCTTTGCAGATGATTGGTGCGGCAGTAGGTACTCGTATGTGGCGACGACATAGACAATAATAAGAAACATATGTTTATGATAAAACACACATATCAATTCCCTCGCCGATATTCGAAGCCTGAAATAAGGATTGCTTTAAACTTTAATGAAAGTTAATTGCAATGCGGTTAAAAACACGAGGGACGACGTTCGCATGGATTACCAGGGCAGCTATCAACGAGGAGGGCTCTTAAAATACGGCCCGTAAAGTATTATCGTAAAAACATGCTGCGGTACCGTAAACTCGATGTTATCCTATACACGGCAAACGTCGTATCACACTTATTATCACAACAGATCATGCAGCGTACAAAATAAGGTTCAAAATGGTGACAAAACAGTGTGGGATTGCGACAAGCCATCGCCGTGATAGAAAACTGCGTATGATATGAACGCAAAACAAAATAAGTCGCATTTGGGGAGTTGATAAGTTTGGACAAAGTCAGGCTCTTGAGTTCGGGGTAAAACTTTGATACATACTGGATTTTTCTGCGATCCGAGATACGAGATTAGCGGTTCGGAATAAGTACCTTTTTTTATTTAAACCTTCTGTAATTACGATTGGAACGTAAACGGTAAGGGGCGTTAAGGGAAATAGTCCGCTATGCAATAAAAATTTATCAGAGTTTTAGCACGATCGGAATAAAGTCTGCTATAGAGTCGATGTTAGCATTAAAATTTTAACCCTACTCATTCAACTAATTAATTCTCATTCAAAAGTTTTATCCATAGGGCTTTGTTAGACATTGTAGCTAATTATGTTTCGCTCTCATTTTAATAAATAGTAAATAAATAATAATATTAATACTTGTAAAATATAAAACTTGCAATGTAAAATAGCACACATACTCAGAAAAGTGGAATTTTCAAAAACTTTGTACATTTGGATCACTTTTCCGATATTGATAAAAATTGGAGGCTGGGCCTGGGCTGATGCTGAGATTGCTGAGCAATATGCACCACATTTTCCAAACTATCCCAGAAAGATTGTACGGACTTTTCCTTTTTTATTAACAAAAAAAATAATAAAAATTTAGAACTGTTTATTGAATAAGAAAGACTTATAATTAATTATATTTTTTTTGCAAAATCTCTTAACAAGATTATATGCGCGGTCAGTGAACTCGCTTAACTAATTAAGGTTAAGGTTTAGTTTGAAATGTTACAGAATTTATTTTATTTTGATTATAAATGACACAACTGATATTAATATCTACTATTTGTTAGCATATTCTCCCTTTATATATTATAATACTTTTTAAGGATTCTACTTATTTGTTCCGGTTTTTTTAATTTTTTGTTTAACAGTTTCCTACACATTAGGTAACAATAAAGGAACGTTTCATACATTTTGGGACATTTAGGGAAATGTGGTGCATCTTTGACTCTACAAACCTGCCAATTTCTATCATTATCGAATGACGTGATCCCAATGTAATTTTTTTTTAGAAATGCTCAAAAAACAACATTATTTATATATATTTCGGTCGAGTTTATTGAACCAGATTTGCTGCACGCCCTCAGTGTGTCACAGCGCGCTATTTTTACAGTGTTTACTGTTTCAACAACTTAATGAAAATCACCTCTCTTACATTTCCTCGTGAACTCGATGCACCCACGCTTCGGATTTGTGACCTACTTTCTGATGATTTCATTATATTCTATAGGTACTAAAATTAGAATATACTCCGATTTATTTCTCAAGAGGTTATGTTATTATGTCAATAACGTGATTTGGATCACAGTTTCGATAGCATCCATCATCTTAGGCTAAAGCTGTCTGTAGAGTATATGTTTTTTTTTATATGGAACGGAACGACGATCCTTCCTGCTACCGACCGAATCTACCAAACATTACGATGAACTTTCCGTATAGTACCAAGATCGAAATATCTTAAATAGTGAGTGATTATTAAGAGCTCAGTAAGGAAAAGTCAAAGTTCCATGTACGTTTTCGATATTGGTCCCATACTGAAAGTTCATCGTAATAATTGGTAGACTCAGTCGGTCCGTTCCAACCTGTATGTATAAAAATTAGGTTAATTTTATTTACTTTTTCGAGTAAAAAAGTACAGATAAGATTAACATATTTAATTATCTATAGGTACTTATAGTCACAGTTATTGATAATTATGGGCAGCAGCATCATCATAATGGAAACACTACAGCGTTATGGGCATTTACCTCCTATTGCGTCTATACGCATAGGCAATAGGATAGACCTTTGTCCAGCAGTGGACTAATATAGACATCCTTATTAACAATGCAAAGTTTTCACCCAACATCGTAGATGGGGCTGGCAAGTAATTTTCATGGAAACTTTCGAATATAAATCTAGATAGATCTACTAGTAATTCTGCAACGCAATGTCATATTGTTTGTTCCAATAACTGTATATCCCTAGCAATGTACCGAGGAGAAGTTTCATAAATTGCGAAACTTCTATAGAGAATGTTCTCGGCAATTTAAATTTTACAAGCTATCTAATCGTGCCAAAACCGTTGTATATACATGCCTTTTAAGATACATTTTTATGCCTTGTTGACTTAATTGTGAAATACAACATTCTTCATAACACTTTTTTATAAGTTCTCGTGGAAACATTCTCAATAAGAAGTTACTCTTAAATTCTCATGAAAATTCTTGGACATTTCCAAGTATATTCCCGCAATTTTGAGAATGTTCTGCACATTGCTATATATCCCTACTAGCGACCCACCCCGGCTTCGCACGGGTACTATACCTATATAAAAACCTTCCTCTTGAATTACTCTACCTATTAAAAAAAATCTCATCAAAATCCGTTGCGTAGTTTTAAAGATTTAAGCGTACAAAGGGACATAGCGACAGAAAAAGGGACTTTATTTTATACTAATTATGTAGTGATTTAATACCGATTTAATCCCTATAGTTTCCAATAACCCTTCAATTTTCAGCGGTAGCTGCCAATAACAGGGATTTTTTTTTGAAATTTACTAAATTAGCTACCAAAAACAAAGAACCGGGTGTATTGGTTACTACATCAAACAAGGAAAAACAATAACACGCCGCCATGCATTAAACATAACAGAAATAACAATGTATTATTCATCACTAGTTCGCACGTGTCGACTATTGGGTGACATATCTCCCTTCCTTACTCCCATTTGTAGTTTTGGCGAAATGGTTCAAATTAATAAACCTGCTTCCTTTTTAATAACTTCAAAAAAAGGAGGAGGTTCTCAATTCTATTACCAGGATCTACTAATACGATTCAGTTTAGGACCTAATCTGAACCAATCTCAAACCATATGTTTTTTTATAAATATTTTTGTTATTATTGTTTTAATTTTTGTATTTTTTGTTTTAATATAAAACAAATATGGTTTACTTATCAAATAACAAAATCAGAAGGTGCCATTGCCATATAGAAAATTGCAATCGGGAGAGCAAAGAGCTCTTTTATTGGTTAGAACATCCTACAAAATTGCAAAAATAAGAAGCACCCTACGCAGCACCTCTCAAAACAAAAACCTATCTCTGACGTCATCTGATATCTGAAACTATGTAGTATATTATTTAAATACCTGGCCCCACGACCTACATCAGTTGACAGCTGACAAGCGCTCGCTACGCGTCCATTACACTCCATTGTGTCCATTATACTCGATAATGTATTAGAATATACCTAATGAACAGCTTATGTGACGGTTATTTACCTGTTTCATGTACTTATTTGTATTTATTACACATGTTGACGGGGCATGGGTCACTAAGTAAGACAAAAATAGGTCAAACCTATAAATATCTATCTCAAATCTTTCAACGAGTAATTCTTGTATGCATACCTATAAAGTCCGGCAAACCAAACGTGTCAGTAGAAAAAGTTGATTTACAAGGCTATAATTTAATAACTAACCTGGACATTTACTTATTTCGGAAATATCGATAACGAATTTAACTTTTTTATTTTACAAAATGGGTCAAACAGATTTTTTTTGTATGAGCTACAAATATTTCCTGTGGACATATGAAAGTTAAGGGCTCTAGATCCCTAATTTTCTTGTTGGACGAATACAAGTCAACAGGTAACTTCAGGTTCTTAAGAATTTTGATGTGGTCAATACCTAATTTACATGCCTCGGAATCGTTATATCCACAGGAAAGACGCCCGTTTTCGCGAACGTTGTATGACCCACATATGTCGGGCCACCACTCCATCTAGCATTGTTCTAGCATTTCAGCAAAATGCATATTTTCAAGTTAGCGTGCAAAGCTTGGACGCCTGCCGATCAAAGCGAAGGACTCTGTTTCAGATTGTATAGAAACTATACCTATCCGGCTATTCCTTTACTCAATAGTAAATTTATAGGCAGTTCCAAGGGCGAAATTTACAGCTCACAGACCCATTAGTAAGGGATGTCTCCCGAGGGATGTTTTGTCCGAATCCGTGCCGGGTCGGATACTTGGACTTACCTCAGTCTGATCTGATCAAATGCTCCACATAACTAGAAACAGCTGCGTTGCACGGTCTAGAATGAGCCATTCTTAATTCGTAGAGAAACCTATACAAATCGTAATGTAATCAAACCTAAAAACTTGCATTATTCTTCTTCTTAGACGGAGGCCGCTCCTATTAACCATGCCATGCGTAAATACGTATTCGGGGGTAAAAGCCTGTACTCGCCTCGCTGGACTGGCGATCGCAGTAATGTTTCCACTATGAAGACGATGCTGCCCAACATCAATCTTCAAAGTCAAAGTCAAACTATTCTTTATTCAAGTAAGCTTATCAATAAGCATTTTCGAATCGTCTGACATTATCAAGAGAGAGAAAAAAACAATCTACTACTGGTTCAAACCCTACACCGATCCTGAGAAGAACCAGTAAGAAACTCAGGTGGACTTATTTTTTCAAAACAGTATAATAATACATCTTATTAAAATAACATGCATTAAATAATTTATTACATAAAAAAAAAGATTTTTATAGACATTTTTATAAAAAAGGATTTAAATAAAGGATCATAATAATAAACAAAAATAATTATTATTGTACAAGTTCACAATATTATTAAGCATCTATATATAAGTATACTACTAGAGATGTAAAGGTCCTCTAGTTGTCAGAAGTAGTTGTAGTTCTTCTATCGAAGAATGGTCAGTGAGTCAGTGACACTTCAAACCCTTACTCGACTCTTATGACACCCGTGGGGAAAGTTGAGGTGATGACAAATGTTTTCTTACTGCCGTCACCACGCGGCTCAAAAAATATCAGTTCCTTGAAAATAAAATGTCAGTTCCGTTTTACAGCAGAGTGCCAATGGAAATTCATTTAGCTTTGTAGCGGCCGAGCCGACGGCAGGGGGCACCGCAGGCGTCAGCGGGAGCCGCGTGCGGTTTGGATTGTTCTGATATTTTATCAAAGGCTCGGAAAAATAAATGGAGGATTTTCGTGGAGCGTTTCAGACGGTATCCTGTCGTTTGACCAAAAATTGTTTAACAAATTACACTTGGCAACCAACTACTGGCAAAATTATGTTTCGGCAAATCCTTTTTTCGACAAAAACATCTTTGACAATTTATTATCTTTGCCAAATAATTAACAAATAAAATATCATTTTATAAGAGGTATTTTTGGCAAAAGAATATTTAACAACAAAGTAAACTAATAAATTTACCATTAGCCTAAAAATGTTTGCTAAAATGGGTTGGAGTATAGCAACGTGGGTTTTTTTGTTACAACCCAGTAAATTTTTCCCCAAAATCAAAAATGACCGAGATATTCGACATCAAATTAAACAAAAATTAACATAACATTCATCGTAATCTTGACCAAACTCTGCAGTGAGCGAGCGAAGCGAGCGAACAAAACCTTCCGGGGTAGATCCGAGGCCTTCCGCCTCGGTCCCGCCTTAGTCTTCGAGGTTATTTTTTTTTATTGTAACCCAGAAAACTTTTCCCCAAAATCGAAAATGGTCGAGATCGGTATTCGGTGAATGTACAAATATGTTAAACGTAGTTTTAGGTTTTTACATGTAAAATATGCAATTGATTTATTTATTAATTTATACATTGTTCTAATGTATTAATTGCTTACTGATTATTTGTCAATTGAGTTTTTGTAAAATGATACATTTGCGGAATAACATTTTTGCCACTTACTACATTGGTGAAACGTTTGTTGTAACATAAATATTTGCTAACATTGTTTTGGTTAAACATTAGTGAACCGTTTCAGACGCCTCATTAATCTGGGGGCCACGATTTAATAATGTGATTCAGTTTAGGACCTAATCTGCATCGCGATGTGTCAGTTCCGTAGAGTAACTGTCAAAAACTGACAAGCAGAATCTAAACTAAATCGCATTTCAGAGACTACCTATCATGGTAGCCCCCTGATCACATTTCTGTAGAAATGGCTGGATAGTTAGATACGTTTTTTGGCTGTCAAGGTACGAGGGTTCTACAAAAATGTTTCTAAAAAATATGAAATAATTATATAATCCTTCATGCGGTGTGGTGACGGCAGTAAGAATACATTTGTCACCACCCCAACTCCTCCTGCGGGTGTCGTAAGGGTCGACTACCCTTAATTGAAGTGTCACTGACCATTTTAAAAGGTTGATGATGGGCAGCAGCGTCATCATAGTGGACACATTACTGCGATCGCCAATCCGCTTACCCAGCGTGGCGATTATGGGCATTTACCTCCTAATGCGTCCATACGCATAGTTACTAGGAGAGGCCTACGACCAGAAGTGGACTAACATAGGCTGATGATGTGATGTGATGATATAACTCTTAAAAAAAGTGCCCAGATTAAGCCGCTGGCATGGAATTCCGAAGAAATATCATGAATATAAATTATCGTGAGACATAAATATTATTAACGCTAAAATATAATTTAACGGTTACTCACTAATTTAGCCACTACTACATAGTTCATGCAGCGCAGTCGATGCGTAGCAGGTTCAGTGCACTCGTAGGCTCTACGAAACTTGTTACAGGTATGACTTTGCCTGAGTTCAACTGTTTCATTATAATATGTATTTTAGTCGCTGTAATGCTGAAATAATAAATTGTCTTCATTTATTTATCGGGCCGTGAGAGACTAAAGGATTTGAGGAATATGGTTAAATATTTCACAGATCAACAATAATGGACACTCTGTTTATAACCATGCGACATTTTGACTGCTTTACTTAGAATTGGAAGTGGATGGGTCCGATACGAAATCCGAACATTACGGTTACACACGCATAGGTTTACATTTACTCAGACTTTGTAAAACTTACCCTAAATCTAAATTAATAATATTAAATATCATATACTTACCAAAGTAAAAAGATCAAGTTCAAATCAAATTAAACTACTCAAAAATAAAATATGTTTTACTTACAAGTACTCCATGTTTTATGATACTTAGGTACCTACTTGTAACACTTTGCAAGTTTTAGTTGTCAACAGACGATGTCTGCCAAAAGGTTGATGACCGTAGTCGATACAAATAGATGGGAATCGCCGAATCACTGACCTATAGTCAGACCTATACCACGAAATGATTAGGTAGGTTTGAGATTCGGATTCTAGTCATTTTGAATTTGCAACTTCTTTTAAAAAAGAGGAGGTTCTCAATTCGACAGATTTCTGTTTTTTTGTTGTTATTCGATATTTCCGAGAAATGTGAACAGGATTTTTTTTTATTGGACGGTTATAACCGTTTAAGGTCCTGTTCAAGTCGGGATCTGATGATAGGTTCGTGAAGAAGTCGTTTGAAGTCGATTTTTAGGGTTCCGTAGCCAAAATGGTAAAAACGGAACCCTTATAGTTTCGCCATGTCCCTCTGTCCGTCTGTCTGTCCGTCTGTCCGCAGCATAGCTCAGTGGCCGTTAACACTATAAATCTGCAATTTGGTACAGGTATACATATTAATCATTCTAACAAAGTGGTACAATAAAACCTAGAAAACAATTTTTTTTTCGTGTACTTCCCCAACTGGTGAAGTGGAGATGATTTTTTATTATATTTAATTCAAGTAAGGATTGAACAAACGTAAGCCTCTTATTTGTATTTATATATTATGCTTATTTTGAATTAATTATATATGGCATTGTATCATTTCATGATTTTTAGACCGACACTAAAAAAATGAGTCTTTATATTAGGACTTGAGCTTCATATACAGAACTCAGTAAGCCTAAAAGAAGGGCTTGACTCGCGACTTAAAAGACTCGGTAGTCTTTTAAGCTCGATAGGTAGTCCCGTAAAAATGAGAAGAGGCCTAAAATGGGACTTAAACAACTCAAGTATTTACCAACACTATTTCAAACTATGGGATTTGACTTTCGAAATACATAATTATGTATCTCTTTGGTTTGCTAATATTAGTCTTACCAAAATAATAATAGTTACCTAATTTTGTCTACCGTGGACAATAGAACATTGTAATGGTAATAGATTACGAGTAAAGCAAGTATTTAATAATAACAGTACCCGGCTATTTCAGGCCACATTGTTCGAACACACCCACGGCACGCCTACTGCTTTACCTTAATTATTGTGATACTGAATATTAGAGCGAAAACTTTATCTCCTTTTCAGAAGAAATTATACACCGATAGAAAAGTTATTTTAATTTTAAAGGGTAACATTACTTAGTTATACAAATGTCTTGAACTAAACAGATCATATTTTTTATGAGAAATGTTTTTAATTTAAACATTTTAGAAATAGTTTCCTTAAGCATGATTACTTAGGATACGTACCATTTGTTAGGTACTATGCTAACCTACAAGCTTCTTGGTAGGTTAAGCGGAGCTACCTGGTACATCGCTATTTATCTAATCGATTTCGAAAAGAACATAGTTTCGTTTTCATACCTGTACCTGTCAGAGAACCTTAAAATAACATCATCGTCATATCAGCCGAAAGACGTCCACTGCTGAACATAGGCCTCCCCCAAAGACTGCCACAATGACCGATCCTGCGCCACCCGCATCCAGCGGACTCCTGCGACCTTCACCAGGTCATCAGTCCACCTTGTTAAATAACATAAAAATTCAAATTTCAGGTGACTGGCGGCACATGTCAGAATATTATAAAGATTAATTAATGATTAATTAACATTAGAATTAATGTAATAAAATAAAGGTTGCCTACACTTGTTCAGTAATTAAACTTTTTTTAAACTCAATAACAGTATTAAGACACTAGTTTCTTAGAGAAATTAATTATATTTGACCTAAACACGGGTCACAGAGTACCTGAATAAGCTTTTCTTAAATTTAACGGAAATAAAAAACACTACTGTGGCTAGTGTGGCTCTAAAACTCGTATTCCACCGACCTTATCCTCAAACTGACCTGTATATATGCATCGTAAATAGGACACCTATACCTATAACCCAGTTTGACCTGCCAGCTTAATCCGTCTTAACATTAAACACGTCATGCGGATATAACCGCCCGTGGCATATGAAAGATTAAGGTTTATTTTTTACATTAGAAGTACGTGTTTAAGGCTACTACCTTTTAGCAATATAACTAAAATTTGATAATTTGTGAACGTTTTAAAATGTTTGGTACCTACATAGGCAGTATTTCAGAAAGTCTAGATTTTTTTACACCATCACCAGTAATCAGTAATGTTTATTGTTTTCATAGGTAATACAAGGTGAGGTAACTGGACACATTCTATGTGTCCAGCTATGAAACCCAACATTGGTTGTGTATCTTAGGAGTTAGGACATACGAAGATTACGAAAATGTGTGCCACAAATTTAATCATTCATGTCATTCATGGCATCTAACCTTCCTATAATGATTATACCTACCCTTCTTGTGGTACCTAGTCAATATCAGTAATACTTAACCAATAGTTTATCAATCAAATCTACATAATGTGAGCCCATTTACTAAATATAAGGAAATAATAATAAGGGCGGAATTAATTTAACATTTAAAAAAGTAACACCAATATAAAGTTGTTTGATTATAGGTAAGTACCTATACGCAAATTGATATCTTCTAGTCGTTAATTAACTAACTTGTAGGTATGTTTATAATTAATATATGAATTATTCGTGTTAAAATCCTTATGGAAAGTGAAAAAATTGGACGTTTCACTAAAAGCGCTTACAGAATAATATAAATACCTTAATACTAAAGGCGTGAATATCTGAGCGCTTCAATTGCATAATTTTGGTGGTATCATTTTTGCCGAAGTTTTTATTCGTTACAATGTGCTACAGTCAAGGGCAAAAATATGTATACACTTTTGCACCTTATTTTCACGGCTTAAGATAAAAAAGTGTATACCTACATTTTTATGCCCTTGACTTTTGTCATTTGAAGGAGGTGCTACCTTATACAAATTACTAAGTATAAAATTGAGACGTTTAGAAACTTCGGCAAAAATGATGCCACCAAAATTAGGCGATTGAAACGCTCAGATATTTACCCCCCTACAATTATCAAACTAAGCTAACTTTCGGTCATCAAAGCGTACACTTTATACGGGCTCATAACTATTACAACTTACAAGTTACAGCAAAGGTAGGACAATGTCGTAAAGTTATAGGCTCCGGAAAGGTACTACTGAGTTGTCAAGTTAGTTCGCAGTTGGCAGCCGATTCAGGCGAAGCGGTAAATTTGACGCTCCATAGAGTTGGACAACTAGTTGCATACTCGTAACTTGTAAGACTTGGTAAAGCTGAACGATCGAAGTCATGTGCACGGAACTTTGAAAGGCGTCATTATATATATCAAGAATAGCAGGAAATCGGAAGGAAATGTGTACTCCACATGTTAGGCTATAGGATGTCTATGATGATAGGATTTTCTCCAGTGTCACAGGGGTGTCAGAATCACAGTTGAACTTTTTAAAAATACGTGTCGTACCGTTCTACTGCACTACACGATGTATTCTTTCAATTAAAAAGCAATATTATTAGTTCAATACATACACTGGAGAAATAACTTTTCAAGTCTAGAAAAGTAATATATACCCATATTATTATAGGCTTTATACACCGTGATCTCTAATAACCCGAAAGATTTTAACCACTCATTTTTGATGTAAAAACAAACAAAAAATATTATATGACATTTGTCATTTTTGGCGAAAAAAAAAATTTTTTTTATTTTTTTTTTCAATTGTTATTTAATTTTTGAATGTATTTTAACATAAAAAGTAAAAGTTATTCATGAAACTAGCACTTACAATGAGTGTTAAGGTTTTTTTTTACAAAAACCTCATTTTTAAAAGGTTTTATTTCTCACTTTTTGACATCTATTAATGAGGTTAGTGAGATTATTCTCCGTAATGACACCAACGCCGTTAAAAAGACCTTTTGTACCGAGTTACAATTAGAAAATATTGTTTTTTTTAATTGGTAATAACTCTGAAACTAGGCGATATCCAAAAAAGTTTATACGACATTATAGTTTCTAAATGTGGTCAGGAACACACTGTTAAAATCTTTCGGGTTATTAGAAATCACGGTGTATAGGATGTGACGGAATCCGTTCTTTTTCAGTGTCACACTGATGTCAGTAGGTATCACAATTAAACTTTTTAATAATAAGTGTCGTACCGCTTCTATTTGTAACGCGTTATATTCTTAGGCCGTGAGTTTTCTGGCCGGGTCGTCGGCGTCGGTTGCCAGTCGCCGGCCAGAAAACCCACAGCCTTAAAAAGCAATTTTATTAGGTTCTTGGGGCCCCAGCGCACGCAAATTGTTTGCTGAGATCGCGAAACGTCTGGTTGATGTAACTAAAGACCGAAGAGCTAGCGACTTCCTCGCACAACGCATCAGTATTGCGATACAGCGAGGAAATGCCGCCAGCATCCTCGGTACAATGCCACAAGGGCCAATCTTAGATATAGGTTAGGTTAAGTAGATTAGTTAGATTTAATCTATGTACATAAATTGTAGTTTTGAAAATAAATGGTCCCATTTTATTAGTTCAATACATAAACTGGACAAATATCTTTTCAAGTCTTTTTAATCGAAATTGCCATACAGGAAAATACCTGAAGTAAAAGACCTAAAACAGCTGAGCATCTACTTATAGGCAGACCGTAATACGAGAAAACGAGGAACTTATTAAGTAAACGTTTTCAACCCAGCTCAGCCCGCCTCGCCTGTCAGATTATGACGTAGCGAAATTTCCAATTTGGGGAAGCAGAGGGTAGTTGCATTTCTGCAGTAATAAATTATGCAAGGTGCATTTCATCGCTGCGGTGCTCTTGACACGCCGCTGCACTTGATTTCCCTGCAGACAACCATCTATTACATATAAACAAAATCCATATAAACAAAACCTACAAACTGGAATCCGAACTCCAATTACGACAGGAAATTCATGTGCTATGCCTAACTGAGCACTGGCTGCAGAGCAACCAAATACCTAGTGTTAATATACTAAACTATGAACTTCGCGCGCATTTTTGCCGGCCTTCTAAGACTGGGGGTGGAACCTGCATCTACGTTAAATCCAACATACCCTGCTTCGAAAGACTGGAAATTACGAATTTGTCTGTAGAATCCCAGTTCGAGGTATGTGCTGTCGAGTGCGTCGGTTTGGACCTCCTAGTGGTGTGCGTGTACAGACCCCCTAGTGGTAACATATTATTTTATTTTGACATGTTAAATAAATTATTAAATCTTAAATGTATGCAAAATTATAATGTTGTACTGGTTGGTGACATAAATATTGATACATCATTAAATAACACATACTCAAAAAATTTACTAAATATTTTAAAACAATGTGGCCTTAGGCACCTAGTGAACACACCTACCAGAGTAACCGAAAACTCAGCCACATGTATAGACCATGCTTATTCCAATATAATTAAACCTAACATTAATTTTGTAACCTGTTATAATATGCACCTATCTGACCATTTATGTATTCACTTGAATGTAAGCATCAACATTAAATCCACCCCAAGTAGCCATGTACTAAAAAGAACTATCACTGTGCAACGGAAAGTGGACTTCACCCAATGTCTACAAACATACGACTGGGATTCAATTCTAAAAAAGACAAAATGTCCTGACAAACAAACTGAACTAGTCATGAATGTAATTAAACATTACTATGATGTTTACTTCCCGTTGAAAAAGCACCCGATCAAAAATAATGTAAGTGTGTGGGTCAATGATTCCATTAAAAAACTCCGCAAGAGTATTTATAAAACTAAATGCACCTTATCGTCGAGTCCCGATAATTCTGAGTCCCGCGCCGATCTACTTAACTTGGAATCCCAATATTGGTTTAAATTAAAAGAAATTCGAACTAGTTTTATAAATAATACAATTTCAAACAGCAGGGATGATATGTGTAAGAGCGTGTGGAAAGTAATTTCCGCAGAGACCTGCAAAAATAAAAAATGCAGCGCAATTGACATACTTATCAGTAAATCAGCTGGCGACACCCCCGCCTCCCGCGCGGCCAGCGCCGCCGCGCAGCTGAACCGGTTCTACATCGATGCGAATGTCAACAATGCGTCGCCGTGCACTGATGCCGCGCTTGCATATCTCTCGCTTTATTTACCTATTACGCCTAAATCATACCACTTTAAACCTTTTAATATGAGCGAAATAATTAACACATGCAAAAAGATAAAAAGAAAGACTTCAAAAGATATTAATGACATGTCAACGCATACTATTGATTGCTTACCACCGGCAGTTATTTCACTTTTACTTTTCTTATTAAATAAATGCATACACGCTGGTATATACCCCGATGTTTTGAAACAAATTAAAGTTCAGCCTATTTACAAAAGGAAGGGTGAAATGCACCTGCCTAAAAATTATAGACCTATATCATTAATACCAATAGTATCAAAAATATTTGAACGCTTAATTAGTAATAGAATAATGAGCCACATCACGTTGAACAATCTTTTAAACCGCCAACAATTTGCATACCAGCCGGGCCGATCAACCACAGACGCGGCGCGCGAGGTAGTGGCGCGAGTGACGGATCATCTCGAGGGCGGGCGGCAGGTCGCAGCAGTATTCTGCGACCTGTCGCGTGCCTTCGAGATGATCAACCATTCGCTACTCCTAACCAAGCTTGAACGTTACGGCTTCACAGGCAACTTCCACAAGGCCATTTCGTCGTTCCTAGGAAACCGAAGACAGCGTACCTACATCCACGACACGGGATCGGACCTGGAACCGATCGGAGACTGCGCCGTACCCCAAGGTTCTATTATGGGAAATAACCTGTTCTTGATCCTTATCAATGATATCACGACTGCCTGTAATGAGCCAGAATATGTGATTTTTGCCGACGATACGTGCATCATAGTTCACGCTGACGATGTGGAGGCCTTGAAGTCTAAGTTATGTCTCGTAATGAAAAAAATGTCTCTTTGGTTCACTTCAAACGGCATGTTACTGAATGTAGAAAAGACAAATGTTATTCATTTTAGCTTAAAAAAGAAACATAACTCACTGAACATAACCATCAATAATACCACCGTACCGCAAGTAGAGACAGCAAAGTACTTGGGCTTCCAAGTTGATTCGGGACTGACATGGTCGTCGCATATCGACTGTCTATGTGATAAACTGTCTGCCGCGTGCTATGCACTGTCTAGACTGGCTCCAACCTTATCTGCCAACAATTTGAGGAAAGCATACTTCGGTTACTTTCACTCAATTTTAATCCACGGGGTAGACTTATGGGCAACGTCTGCAGGTCGAGACAGAGTATTCAAAATTCAAAAGCGAGCCTTACGAGTCTTGGATCACAAACCCATAGATCATCCCGCTAAAGAATTATTTAGACATCATCAAATCCTTACCTTGCCAAGTGTGTATATATTGACCGCTTGTTTACACATTCGAAGTAACTTAGACGACTACAAAACATACGGACAAACCCATCAAAGACCAACGCGCAGACGGCACCTGCTAATGCGCCCGCGCCGGCGCCTAGCTAAAGCCCGCGCGGCACTCAGCGTTGCCGGGACTCACGTATATAATTGTGTTCCTGAACACATAAATAAAGGCAAATACTCAAATAGCTTCCAAAATACATGAAATATGTTATACTTAAAGAATTATCCCCCAACTCCTAATTGCTAAAGAGTTGTACCTTCCATCATCAGATCACCAACTTAAGATGTTCATGACTAGATGCAAATACTTGATTAGTCTTCGAAAATAAATGAAAAATTTCATGTGTGCCTACAACATTTGAAGAGTTCCCTCGATTTCTCCAGGATCCCATCATCAGATCTGGATTCGGTGACAATGGGACCAACTAGAAGGTATACCCTTTCAAACAAAAAAAGAATATTTGAAATCGGTCCACGCGTCTTCGAGTAATCGGGGAACATACATAAAAAAAAAAAAAAGATTTCGACGAATTGTTAACCTCCTCCTTTTTGAAGTCGGTTAAAAAACAGTCCAGTGATGCACTATTCACAAAAAAACTGAAGGCGCTACTCCTTGACCTTGCGTGCTACACGGTAAATGAGTTTATGCAACAACCCAGTCAGTGACCACACACACCACACTTCACAGGATGGTGTAGGTATGTAAATAATTATTATAATTAATTTAACTTTCATGTTTCAAATTGTGTATTTTAATTTAGTATTGACATGTAAATGAGATGTACGTTTACCAATAAAAAATCTGAATCTGAATCTGAATCTATTAGTGGTATTTGGCGTGTTTTCTGATGCCTATCGAAATAGCGAAGTAATTGAATTGGGTGCTACATTTATATACGAGCCTCCAATTGGATTTATTGGTTTCGGCAAGCTCATACTACGGTATGTGCACTTTGCGTTAAGTAGTTAGGTTTTGGGAAGAATAGAAGACTAGCAATTACCAATATCCTTTTATCTTTAATGAGAATGCTCATTAAAGGCGAATTAAATCTGAGGAACCCTGCGTACACTTTAAAGGTGTGTGAGAATTCTCCAAGCCCAAACTTTCTTTTCAAATGAGTGAGACATAGTGTACTGGCTGATGACGTGAATAATTATTATTTATTCATGATGAATAAGATATACTACCTATAGACATATTTGCCGTGTGTGTGTGTGCCGTGTGGTGACGGCCGTAAGAATACCTTTGTCCCCACCCCAACTCCTCCTGCGGGTGTCGTAAGACTCGACTAAGGGATTAAAGTGTCGCTGACCATTCTACAAGATCGATGATGGGCAGCAGCGTCATCATAGTGGACACATTACTGCGATTTTCAATCCGCTTGCCCAGCGTGGCGATTATGGGCATTTACCTCCTAATGCGTCTATACGCATAGTTAATAGGAGAGGCCTGCGTCCAGCAGTGGACTAACATAGGCTGATGATGATAGACATATTTCGGCGGTCCTAAAATTGGCAGTATGTAGGTACTTAGGTCTAGTTCTCTGCCTTACCTGAAAATTGTTCTATAAATCTCTTGGATATCGGCTTAACGGAATAATAACCTTTACCTTTCCAGGTTGTACCAAGTCCGCGTGGGTCTCCGTGTGTCGCCAAAGGTCCCGGTGCACATCGAGGCGTCCGTGTCGAGCGGTAATGGCGCCGCCCGCACAGGACGGCCCGCTGCCAACGCCTCGCTCATTGGAGGCTTGGCAGCGTCTCGGGCCTTCCAGATAATGTACCGGAACGAGGAAGTTACCTTGAGGGATATCGTGCATTTTAGAGCGCATTTGCTTGGTAAGTTCCTCCCGTATTCATTTCCAATTGTTTAGTGATAATGGCGCCAAATGAACAAGGCGCCTAGCCACCATTGCCTCTCTCATTGGCTTTCCTGATAATGTAGATCTGGGGGCTACCACGCTCTCTACTAATGCGATTCCGTTTAGGACCTAATCTGAATAGCGATCTTGACACATCTGACGCTCCATAGAAAAACTGTCAAAAACTGACAAGCCGAACCTAAGCTGAATCGCATTTAAGAGATCATGGTAGCCATGCGTATAGACGCATTAGGGTCTCACCAAACTAGTCGACGCCGTTTCGGCTAATCGCGTACGGAAAAAGCTTTATGTCAACGCAATAAGAGCGAGGACATCGTAAATCGGCTCGGCTCACGCGAAACGACGTCTTTCGACGGGAAAACGGCGTTTTGCCGTAAAGCTGTTCGCATTCGTACGACCCCGTTTGCAGCCTAACGCACACGTTCGCATTCGTAAATCTCCTAATACCGCCGTACGGTGCCGGAAAGAGTTGAACGGCTCCGATCACGGCCGAGTACCTGCGATAAGCACCGGTCAGAGCTGGCGGAAGCCGTTCAGCGTCTTCGACGGCCGAACATAGCTGACGACGGCCGAAAAGAGCCGATGACGGCCGAAGTAGCTACTGATGCGTTTGTATTTATTCATTTGAATTATTACCCACATTAAAATCTGCAATAGATCTGACAACACGAAGTAATACTGTCGTAATCATACACGTCTGTTCAATTTCAAACTAGTTTCTAACAACTAGTCTCCAAAAATGAGATTTACGATTGCCGATCACCCGCTGTCCTATCTAACTGTTCGTCGGACTCGGCGGCTGTACGCGTGCTGTCGGACGTCTCGACGGCAGGACGGAGCACGGGAGAGCCGACCGCCGCTTTACAACTGCTACCGCAGGCGATCGAGCGTTTCCACGGTCGCAAGGAGGATGAGACTGCTTAACGCAGGTGTTCAACCGCGGAGACGGTCGATCGGCTAAATGCGAATAGTGTGGTGTAAAACACTCGGCGAAAGCCGACTCCGCGTCGATTGGTTTGGTGAGACCCTTAGGATGTAAATGCCCATAATTGCCACGCTGGGCGAGTGGATTGGCGATCGCAGTAATGTGTCCACTACGATGACGCTGCTACCCATCATCAATCTTATATCAAAGAATGGTCAGTGACCCTCCAATCCGTTTGAGTACGTTATGCCATAATCATAATCATAATAATTAAGTAATCTCCAACTTAAATCTTTAAATAAAACTATGAAAACGGATAAACTCGCGTATATTAAATTAACTAATAGTCACCCGCAGACCACGAACCCTGTAAAGTGTTCGAAACGTCGGAATGAAGTTAAAATTAGTTAATATACGCGAGTTTATCCGTTTTCATAGTTTTATTTCATGAGTAATCCTCGCGGTAACCGAAGAAAATATTAAATCTTTAAATTTCCAGTCGACAGCCGTAACCTAAAAGACTCGCTGGAGCGTGCAGAATGGAGCCTCGGCGTGGAGCTATGGTGCAGCGAGGGCGCCCAGTCCAGCACCCTAGCCCCAGTCTCCTGCCGCGTGCTGAAGCTGCACTTCCAGCCAGCCCAGGGTCTCCATTACCACCTGCCCGTGCTATTCGACTATTTCCACCTCTCCGCTGTGTCGATCACCATCCATACCAGTTTGGTCGCTTTGCATCAGCCTTATATCAAGTGAGTGCTTTCTTGTTTTCCCAATTAAGATGTCGTATTGCAACCTTTAAACACTTGAGAGGGGGTAGACGTGTGAGCGAGGGACAGTTTTTCTTACTATGGAGCAGCACCCACTCAGTCCTGCCTCGTGCTCAAACTACTTCTAGCCGGCCCAGGGTCTCCATTACCACATGCCCGTGCTGTTCGACTATTTCCATCTCTTCGCCGTGTCGATCACCATCCATACCAGTTTGGTCGCTTTGCATCAGCCTTATATCAAGTGAGTGCTTTCTCATTTTCCCAATTAAGATGTCGTATTGTAACCTTTAAAAACTTGAGAGGGGGTAGACGTGTGAGCGAGGGACAGTTTTTCTTACTATGGAGCAGCCAACCCACTCAGTCCGGCACCCTAGCCCCCGTCTCCTGCCGCGTGCTCAAGCTGCACTTCCAGCCAGCCCAGGGTCTCCATTACCACCTGCCCGTGCTATTCGACTACTTCCACCTCTCCGCTGTGTCGATCACCATCCATACCAGTTTGGTCGCTTTGCATCAGCCTTATATCAAGTGAGTGCTTTCTTGTTTTCCCAATTAAGTTGTCATATTGCAACCATTAAAAACTTGAGAGGCGGTAGACATGTGAGCGAGGGACAGTTCTGTTTTTCTTACTATAGAGCAGCCAACCTACTCAGTCCGGCACCCTAGCCCCCGTCTCCTGCCGCGTGCTGAAGCTGCACTTCCAGCCAGCCCAGGGTCTCCATTACCACCTGCCCGTGCTATTCGACTATTTCCACCTCTCCGCTGTGTCGATCACCATCCATACCAGTTTGGTCGCTTTGCATCAGCCTTATATCAAGTGAGTGCTTTCTCATTTTCCCAATTAAGTTTTCGTATTGCGACGTTTAAAAACTTGAGAGAAGGTAGACGTGAGCGAGAGACAGTTTTTCTTACTATGGAGCAGCTAACCCACTCAGTCCGGCACCCTAGCCCCCGTCTCCTGCCGCGTGCTGAAGCTGCACTTCCAGCCAGCCCAGGGTCTCCATTACCACCTGCCCGTGCTATTTGACTACTTCCACCTCTCCGCTGTGTCGATCACCATCCATACAAGTTTGGTCGCTTTGCATCAACCTTATATCAAGTGAGTGCTTTCTTGTTTTCCCAATTAAGTTGTCGTATTGTAACCTTTAAAACGACGTGTGAGTGGTTTTTCTTACTATGGAACAGCCAACCCACTCAGACCAGCACACTCAGTTTGGTCGCTATCGCTATCGCCTTATATCAAGTATGTTTTTGGAATATTAGCGTTTTTTAGCTGTGATTTAAAAACTCATGGCTATTTTTATCAACTATTTACAAAATAATTATCATATTAACACGAGTTTCTTAATAATACCCCCGGTTATACAAACACTTGGTTGTACTAGAATACTACTGGATTGGATCTACTCTTGCATTATATTGTCAGGATTTTGGATTATACATACAAATAAATAAATAAATATCCCGGGGCACTTACAAACATATATTAATTTGTAACGCACTTCAGGAAAATGTACTAATTAATAACGTATTTGCATGTCTGTTGCCAAAGGAAAAGCATTATGCATTATGTGCAAGGCTGGTAAGATATTTTAGTTATAATAACTATTTTTCTTTTAATACATATAAATTAATTGTTGCATGGGTCGATTAGAGTTATAGTCGTTAATTGATAGAGTTATAGTCGTGCCTTGAAGGCCAGGCACAATCGCGTCAATTGTGTTACCTAAGTTAGTCATACTGAATATACTGATTACCTCTATATAAATATAAAAATAAATATCTAAGGACGACATAGACGCTGTTAAAATCCTTCAGTGTACTCGTGTAACACCCTGTATTTCTCAACATAAAACAGTTTTAAAAGTAAGTGCATCCAAACCTTTAACCTTCCTTGCTGATCCTGACGAAAGATCTAAATATACAGGTTCTGAATTAACCCAATCAGATGTTCGGGTGTTCCCATCTCACGTAACACCATCCACAGCTTATCCCACTGCACACAGTCAAAGGCCTTAGTGTAGTCTATGAAGCACAAGATTGTTACGAATTAAAGACCTTTAATTTATTATATAGGATAAAACGCTATAAGTGTTGGAAAATAACAGCGGTTGCGTTGAACTCATACTGTACAGAATAACGAATAGGAAGAGTAAAGATTGCGTTAAAATATCGACTGTGTAGAATTTCGAATGTAGTAAACTGCAGTTGCGTTGAACCTATACTGTACAGAATCACAAACAGGAAGAATCCCGATTGCGTGAAAATATCGACTGTGTAGAATTACGAATGGAGTAAACTGCAGTTGCGTTAAACTCATTTTGTGTAGAATCGCGAATCGGATGAATTTCGATTGCGTCAAAATATAGACTGTGTAGAATTACGAATGTAGTAAACTGCAGTTGTGTGGAATCCATATTGTATGGGAATTGCGAATAGGTAGAATCGCGTTTGTGTTGTCCATCGCATAAACCAATTTAACTATGTAACACAAAAATTAAACGTTCAATTTTGTTTTCATTAAAAGCCTTTAACTATGTACAAATTGTTTGCAATCGACCCACAAAAACAAATATCATTATCATCTTTTTTTGCAATCATAGTGTGTGTGAATAAATATTTTTAAAGAGAAAAAAAATGTTCAACTATTAGTATTCACTTAGATTTTAAACACAAACGGGTCTTAAATCGCGTAAACTTACGTTTAATTATATCGTGGAATTATATCTTTTCAATCAATATAGAATTCACCTAATTTCAGTACTCCTCGCTCAAGCAAACAATGGGGCAAGCTGATGAAGAATGCGGGATCCAACTTCACCGCATCAGGGAATTTGGAGAATGTGCTGTTTGGCTCGAGTGCCAAGTGTGCCGGCGGGAATTCCAGCAAGATCGCACATGCCAGGTGACTTCACTTGCAACATTATTAGTCTTTGATCAGTTTAGAAGTGTAAGTAGATTTAAGGTTTACTTATGGGCATACCTGGGATAACTGGGGGCAAGTTATAGGGATTTGATATCGACTAAAAAGATGTCGATATAATTATAATAAAAGATGTGTTTATTGAACATTCTCGATTACAGTACAGAGGTTCAATGTCATAATTATCTGATATCGGGCCTCTTCAGATAGTAAAAAATAGTATGCAGATGTCAAAGTGTACCTTTTAATTTTTATATGCGATCATGGACTATATGTATAGTACACCATTTTACTCGGCATCGTGCGTACTTTTCAGTTATGAAACAAAAAAGTATGTCTCTAATGACACGAAATGTACTTAAGTAAATTGAGATTACTCAGTTTAGCTACTCCCATACTAAATGTTCTTATTGGGTCGGCAACGCGCATGTGACACCCCTGGGGTTGCAAGCGCCCATAGGCTACGGTGACTGCTTTCCATCAGGCGGGCCGTATGCTTGTTTGCCACCGACGTGGTATAAAAAAAAAAAAAAATAAATGAAACGAAATGTAACGAAATTAATAAAAAAATCTCAAATTCGTTACAGAATTTTTCATACCTTTAGTATGGGAGTAACTAAAGTGAGAAATCTCAATTTACATACTTATTTATGTGACATTAGAGACATAAAAATTTTTCATAACTGAAAAGTACGCACGATGCTGAGTAAAGTGGTGTTAGTATTACAGTCCATGATCGCATATAAAAATGAAAAGGTACACATTTACTGCAAATGACCCTTATAGACAATTCGTTAATATGACGGTCAAAACTTGATACGGTTTAATTCAAGTTCGTTTTCAACCGACTTTAAAAAAAAGTGTAGATTCTCAATTCGACTGCATGTTTTTTTATGTTTTTTACCTCAGAACTTCCGACTGGGTGAACTGATTTTGATTATATTTTTTTTATTTGAAAGTTGATGCTCACCGATTGGTCCCATTTTAATTTGGTCCATTTCTTATTATATGGTATCCATGAGAAAACCGTATGTGTAATTTGCATTAAGCATGTGCACGACAAATGGACGAATGAACTCAATATCACGTCAACCGATTTCGATAGGTAATTCTTTTTTAAAGTAACTTCAAAAGAAGAGAAATCGGTTGATATCGTTTATTTTATTTGTTGATTATAATCTGACTGTAACTAAGTACCTATATTATCCCAATTCGCTATATCGAGGTGCTAGAATTAATTAGATATGTTTAGAGTTTTAGACACAACGCGAATGTTATTTCGCTTTATCGTATGCCAACTAATAACCACTTACTTATTTAAAAGTTTAATCTAACCTCAATGCGTCAGTGTTTTGAAAACGTTCTAGATTTTCGAATCAAGTGCTCCGTGTATACATAAATACATGAGTCAAATACATATTTTCGTGTCCAAATGCATTAAAATGTTGGCAGCAACATGAGTGAAATATTACTTGCCCACGCAGTTCAATGACTTAAAAAACATTTCCAAATGTAATGTGTTCATCCACACTTTTCTAGTCTTGTTTCACTCATTAATAAATATGCCAATGACTCCATGTATACCCATTTTCTTTTAATAGCGATTACAAAAATCCATAAAATGTACACACTAACTTGAAGGAGCCCTCTTAGGCAATCTGAAGGGTCCACGGAAAAAACATGTCCTGTGCTTAAAAAAATCAGGTCAAATTCACACCTTATTCTGTTAAAAGTAAGGGGGTTTTTCCTTCTGTAATTTGAATTGACTAGACATGTTCTTTCCGTGGACCCTTCACGTTCCATAAATCTATTTGTAAGAAATTTTTAATACTTGTTATTATGACAAAGTTCTAGAATGGCCTAAGGGTTTGATGTGTTAAGTGTGCCTCGTAGCTATAGGTATGTTAGTAGTTTATGTTTGACGGAGGGTAAAAACTTATTTGCCTATCCATTAACGTACAGAGACACTAAGGGCTGATTTTTCAATCACCAAATAAAACTACCCGCTAGTTAAAATCATCACCATCCTTTTCTCAAATCGCCAGTCAAAAAAGGACAGTGCTAACATTTATTTGACAGGTAGGTATTATTAACTGGGGATTGAAAAATCAGTCCTAAGAAATAAAAATAGTGCTAAGATTTTTTTATATATGTCGTAGGATGATTTGATACTTCGAATCTTCTCGAAAATCCTAGGGGTTTTGCAAACTAACCTAACCTAACCTATTATCCGCGTTTGCGCAAAACCCCTAGGATTTTTGCGAAGATTCGAAGTATCAAATCATCCTACGATATATGTAGAAAATCTAAATAACAAAAAATCTAAAGTCTCCTCTTATTTTTTTGTCCAGACAAGTCCACGCAGAAGTGTGCGGGATCCTGCTAGGGTCCCTGGAGGGGCTCCAGAACGCACTGTCCATCTGCGGCTCCACGGGCGCCCTACTCACGCCCGAGGAGTCCTCCTCCAACTCCATCGTGGGTGAGGTCGCTCAGCGGATCAAGGATTTGAGCGATATTGGCAAGGTAATATCATGAAATAAAACTATGAAAACGGATAAACTCGCGTATATTAACTAATTTTAACTTCATTCCGACGTTTTGAACACTTCACAGGGTTCGTGGTCTGCGAGTTTATACGTTTTCATAGTTTTATTTCATGTGTAATCCTCGCGGTAACCGAAGAAAATATTAGGGTAATACCAATTTTGTTACTGAAATTACTTTTCCTTTTGACAGATTTTTGTGGAGTGAATCATTTTCTCTTCACATCACAGATCATCAGCCTATATCAGTCCACTGCTGGACAACGGCCTTTCCTTAGTCTTTTCTCTTAACGTCTTCTTCTTCTACCTAGCGTTATCCCGGCCTTTGCCAGGGTCCGCTTTCTTGCTACATTTCCTCCACTTTACGCGATCCTTAACACCTTCGCTGCGGCAATTAAGTTAAATTGTAATTGAGCGTTGAATTGAATTGTAGCTGAGCGTGCCGCTTTCCTGCTACATTTCCTCCACTTTACGCGATCCTTAAATTTAAAGTCTTTTCTCTTAACTACGTCCAATTAATTAAACCCAATCCCTATGATCTTCTGGTCAATATCCGATTTTTTTTTCTTTTCTTTTTACCCAGTTCTTTTCACTGAAATGATCTACTGATTTCAGTCTTGTGTGGTTTGCATGACGTTCTCACATGCCATCCCAATCACAAAACAAAACACCATTGTATCAGCATTTATTTAATTTGCTCTGAATTAAGAATAGTCTCCTAGTATTTTCGTATAAGTAACTAAAATATGTATAATTGTAAAAAAAACACAATAAAAGTTTCACTAATTTTGGCAGAAAATATGTTAATACTTCAAGTTGAAAATACCTTAGTATTTCAAGTTGAAATTATATCTCGTGCACATGTCGTGAGCACGGGGATATAGTACTGCAACGAAGCTTGGGTCTGATCCTTATTAGTCAAATATTTGCTATCTTAATTGGCCACGAGCAAGTGCTACAGTCGCCATCTATATCGGTCGGCGTACCGCGAACTCTGAAAGTTCGCAAATTTCGGCGATTTGTCTCTGTCACTACCACTACTCTCTTCCAGAAGTCAGAAGCAGGCGAGGAAGAAGAATGGGCGATGGGCGCCGCGCACGACATCGCGCGACTTTGCGCGGAGGTGACGCTGCGCTGGCGCGCGTTCCTGCACCACACCTCCGACCGCCCGCATGTGCACCACGCGCTTGCCGCCCGCCATCACGCTCTACGGCAAGTATAAGCGGTGGTCATGACTAGTGATGTGCCGTTCCAGGGAAACTTAACATTTGGGAATATCGCTCATACAGTTTTGGGAAAGTTATCGGACACGGCACATCACCAGTCATGACTCATGAGTATACCGACATTACCGACAGACTTGAAAGATGTAATTCCTGTGAACACCTTATAAGACTATAATGTCATATGAACTTTTCCGGATTCGGCGTAGTTTCAGAGATAATGACATATTTTGTCAAAAAACTATTTTCATGGGTTAAACAAACTAACACGGGCTAACTGTTCCCATATTGGTTTACAATTTTAGCCATTTCACCTCGTCTTAGTAGACCTCTAAGGCTACTTTTAAGACAACGGCCTCTTCTTAGCTTATGTGTATGCTTATGTGGACGCATTAGGAGATAAAAGCCCATGATAACCATACGGTACAAGTGGATTGGCGATCGCAGTACTAGTGTGTCCACTATGATTCATGATGCTGCTGCCCATCATCATACTTCGATAAATAAATAGTCAGTGACACTTCAATCCCTTAACCGACGCCACCCACGGGAGGAGTTGGGGTGACAAATGTATTCTTACTGCCCTCACATGGCAAAGACAAGACAACTAACCACATTTTCCCAAATTCTTTTTTTTTTATTTATGTTGGCACAACAAAGTGGCTCCACTCCACCTGATCGTAAGTGAAAAGTAGAACCCAAATCGCGGCGGCAACGAACAGGAGACAATCAGTAACCTTTTAGTTGCCAGTGTTGCCACCGCCTTGCTGGCCCACTAGATGCTTCTTCACGCTTCGTTTAAAGGGTCCCAACTTATTATCATCATCATCATCATCATCATCAGCCTATGATAGTCCACTGCTGGACGTAGGCCTCTCCTATTAACTACGCGTATAGACGCATTAGGAGGTAAATGCCCATAATCGCCACGCTGGGCAAGCGGATTGGCGATCGCAGTAATGTGTCCACTGTGATGACGCTGCTGCCCATCATCATCCCTTAGTCGACTCTTACGACACCCGCAGGAGGAGTTGGGGTGGTGACAAATTGTATTCTTATTGCCGTCACCACACGTCTGCCGTCACCACGGCAACTTATTATACTTATTATTAACAATTCCAGCATCAAACGCTTCTCAGAGTGCTTCTTCGTGCTGGACAACCCTCGGCACTCGCTGGCCGGCTGCTACGACAGCAACTACCAGTCCTACCAGAGCGTGGGTGACGCCGCTCGCCGCTCGCGCTACTTGGCGCTGCTGCCGCCCTTGCCCGTCCACTGTATCGCGTTGGACGGCGATCCGCATATCATGCCTATCATTTTTGAAGACCGGTGAGTTCTCAATGTGTTATAGTTCGGGAAATATTATTTGAACGAGTGTTATCTTACTTACGACCTTTTGTTTTGCACCATTAACAATAGAAAAGTGCTAGACTGCTGATTGTCTAGTAAAGTGTTAACGCAAAACAAAAGGTCGTAAGTAAGATAAGACTCGTTCAAATAATATTTCCCGAACATTACCATTATTTGCTATCTTTTTGTTTTTTATCTGCTGTATCCTTGTATTATTTTATTATAAATAGGCTACTTGACTCATATCAAATTTAGTGCAAAAATATTATTTTCTGTAGTATTTATTGAAAATATCAATATTTTTCGATTACGGTGTATTAAAAGTGTTTGATGGGTGGGTACATATTTTTCATTGAAAAATTTGTTTTATTTTTTTAATTTCGTACTCTGAAAACGGTGGCCATGATGTGAAGTCATAGGATCTTAAACTAACTTCATGTCGAATCTTACACGAGTCACTTGCTGTGACATTGACATAACATAAGTGACATGTCAAATGTTTGTTTTCGGTTTGAGTGACGTCACACCACAAATAATCTAAGCATCAACATGGCTAGTAGGTATCGTTTTCGCACAGTAACGAAAGTTTAAATTTTAAGTTATAATTTTGCGGTTTTCTAGGTCGTGAAAAAAAAATTTTTTTTTCCGTTAATCAGATATTAATTAATAATATAAGACAAACTTTTAAAATGAGCCAATTATTAGTCTAGTAGTGTATAACGAATAACTGTTATTTGATTATATTGTAATCCTTAAATATTGCATGCATTACTGCACACCTTTAGTACTGATTGATAGTGACATAAAATTACTGTATTAATATGACATACGGCTGGATCTTCCGTTAACAACTAAACTCTAAATTATACCCCTTATCTTTAATTGCAGGTATCAGGATACCGCAGAGTTCGCAAGAAGACGTTCGTTTTTGAATTCAAATGCGAGTAAATCTGGCAGTGGTAAGTTTTCATTACCTGCTCGACTTATGAGATTGATCTATAAATTTTAATTGTAAATATATTTAGTAATGTACAATTGTACATTGTACCTACCACTCCTTTAATTTGCATTTAACTAAGTAAATAAATTATTAAATTACATTGTTACATTCACGTTTCATTCGCCAATGACACCAAAATTGTCCATTTCTATTTCAGATCCATTTTTGTGCACAGACCCGTTAAGTGAAGACTGCGGCTGTAGTGTTACCTCGCTCATGGATTCACGAAGGCCTTCATCCGAAGCATCTCGAGTTACACTCACGCTACCCAAGACAATCATGGACGTCCTAGAGCCGCAATTTAAATCACCTAAATCCAGTAGTGCCGGTTCCAGTGTGGTTCAAGCGACCCTCACCATAACCCCCCAAAAATCAGCCAGCGGATCCCCCAAGAGAAACCTAGTTAAACAAGCCGTACTTGAAATAAATAAAGCACCAAAAGTAGAAATCACTGGACGTAATAGATACATAGTGCAGAATAACCAAATAAGCGAGATCCAGCTACCACCTAACAACGCTTTTGCCTCTTGTTCCATTCAACAAGGACAGCAAATGTCGAGATATTCTGCTTCGACTCTTCTAGATGTAACGAAAAATAACCATACGTCTCGACCAGAAAAAGATCCAAGTGATACGAACGAGGTATTCCATCAGAAACACGAGATCACTAGTGGCGTCAGTACACTTCCTGCCAGACATAGCAAGTCACTCGATCAATTGAGAATCGCACAAATGACACCACTTAACAATTCGCAACAAATGCTTGCAAAGAATTTAAGGAATAGTTCAAATACCTCAGTCAACTATCTTCCCAAACCGTATTTACCGCCGCAACAAATCAAGCCTACCACTTTACCTCGCAGCGTCACCACCACTGCTTATCCTACCAGCACCACCACTAGATGTGGATCCAAAGGAGACGATTATAGGAGAAACATAAGCGAATTCAGAGAAAAGTACAAAAATCCATTTAATCCTAATATACAACCTCCTCACGGGATAAACAATGAAGTATTTCATAATGTAGGATATAAGTACGATGGTCGAACGAATCCTAATCAAGTGTACGGCTATACTTTCGGTAATCAGGGTAATCCGCAAGTGAATAATATAATTCGTAATCCTTTAGAATTCCAAAGAGGCTATAGTGTAAATTTACCCCGTCCTATGTTGCCTCCACGTAATTCTTACCCACCGGTTAGTGGAAAAAACCAAGTGACTGATCAGACTAGCTTAGTTTCTAATAAACATGTTCATAGATCTAATTCTACTCATGTGTTTCATCAAAACATGGAGAACCCGCAAATTGATATCGAAGCGGCTAGGAATCAACTTCGACATGAATTGAATTACTATCTGCAAAAAGGTGACTGGAGTTACGACTTCAATACAGGTAGCTTAATTCAAAACTACCAAAAGAAATCAAGCAAGAGTAGTGATGACAGTGGATTTGTAATGACTTTAGATAGGAGCAGTGACGGAACGTCCAAATCGACCTATTCAAAAACCCCGCCTTCGACACCACATTCAACAATGCCTTCAGTAAGGCATAAGAAGAGTCGGTCTAGAGAATCAAAATTAAATCACGGCACTAAAGAAAATTCCAAATTAAATTCTAGTCGAGACTCTCTAACCAGTCATCATTCCATTAGGTCAAGAGACAGTGCTAAGTCCGACCGTTGCACACCTAAATCGGATCGCAGCACGCCCAAGTCTGAACGAAGAACACCGCGATCAGGTAAAGCGACTCCCAAGTCAGGAGCTATTACACCCAGATCTGGTTTGGCAACTCCTAAATCAGGACGGCAAACTCCAAAATCTGGGATAGCTACGCCTAAGAGTGGAAGATCTAGCGGAAAACCAGAAAAACGTTCCAAGCATAAACCTTCTGAGAAAATGACGCAGCTCATGTCTGAAGCTGCATCATCTTCAAGCAGTGATAGTATACCTTTTGAGCTCAGAAGATTAGAATCGTCAGCTAGTGTACCTTACAGCTTAGATCACGGTCCTGAGCTTTTACGTCACTGTAGAAGTGCTGCATCAGTATTAGATGAACCCAATATTAATAATACATTTGGATCTGAATCTTTGCCTAATCTAGCACCACCTCCAGCTTTTGAATCACCACCGCTTGACATCGCTGACAAAGACTTCAAAATATTACCGCCTGAAAACTTTTCTAATAAAGAAGATAAACGAAGTAGAAGCAACTCTACATCAAGCTTAAGCGAACAAAGTGGATGGGTATCTAGTGGGCGTAGTTCTGGACCTTCAACTCCAGATAACGCGAGTTGTCAATTAAATCAAAATTTCCCTCCTCCTGTCAGTTCAACCGGCTCGAAAGTTTCCAATGACGAAGTTGATGGAAGAAAACTTGACGGTGAAACAATCAGCGAAGTTAAAAGAACAGTGCTTAATGGTGATCAACTTAGAGAAAGACTATTGAAATTAGCTGTAAAAGTAGCCCAGAGTAATCCAAATGAAAAAATTGAATGCTGTGATAAAGAAGTGTGTGAAGAATGTACTATTTGTAGTGACTCTATTTGCACGGATAGCCAGTGTGAATATAATAAACTTATGCATAGTAATGGAATAGATGCAGGCTGTAACTCAGACACATGTACGGCCAGCTGTTTCCAACAAATGCCAGCCAACATGGGTAAAATTAATCAAAGACATAATTCGTTTAGTGCCATTCAAGGAAAATCTTACAACTCTACTCCTAAAACGTCAAACGAAGGAATGGTAAAGAAATCGCAAACAATCAGTGACAACTTACATCCATACTTAAAAAAGGAGATATCACCAAAGTTGTCGCAAGAACCAGCGAAGAAAAATCCACAAGTGAAAAAGGTATTAAAAGATCGCATTGAATATACAGAAAAATTAATAGCTGCTGAGATTAGAAGTCTGACGGTTGATCGTAATTGCAAAAGCCACAAGAAATCAGGTGGAGTTGCCGGTGCTGTACAAAAGTATCAAAATAGGGCGAGGTCTGAAATTGATCTTGCACATTTTCAGGCTGAGAATGACTATGAACATTTACCCCCACCGCAGCAATTTAGAGACGCTCCGCCTCCTCCTGATGAGTTTAAGGTAAGGCCATAAATTCCAATGAATACTTTAAGTAGGTAAAAACTATACCATCTCATTTCAAATTAATGTGATTTCAGGACCCGCCGACAACAAAGTCTCCAAAATTGAGCAGACAAAGTAGTAAATCCTCTACTCCTTCTAAAACGCAAAAAAAACAGTCAGTGCAACCCTCTACTCTGGAACTAGACAATCCTTTATACCATGTTTGTGAAGGTATTAATGAAATTATTTGTACATAGCTCTGTAAATATGTTTGAGTTTTTTATGTGCTTCTGCTACTAACTAATGTTTTCGGCTTCGCATCAGGTATTAGAGAGCGCCGAAAACTGAGACCTCTCCAATCGGTCAACTCGAATGGTACTACTTCGGGTGGCACACTGAATAAGAGCCAAAGTACTGGCGAGCTAGCTTCTAGAAATGAGAATGGAAATAACAAAGGTACTTTTCAGAGCACTAACACTATTTTATTTAGCTTAAAGCAGCGCTGCCTGCTTTTAGTCCACAATTTGAACATAGGTCATCACCACTTAATGCACAAAAAATGTTACCCCAAGGAACACTCTTAGTTCCTAGTAGTTCCCAGTAGGAAATACAACATACTTAACTTTCTGTAACCTTTAAACTAAATACAGAACCGGAAATTATAACCAGACATATATCGTTTCCTTTAACAGTCTTCTTTTTGATTTTAGAGCAACGCGAAAGCAACTTCGTCAGCATCTTTGGGCTGGCTGAGTCAGAGCGACTCTTCGTGAAATGCAGAGAGGAATTCCGACAGAGTGTCAAGTATCCAGGTGCTATTTACTCTGACTACACTCTGCCAGTCGAGGGGTCTTTGCCGTATTTCCATATCAGCGACGAATATAGGATGTTTAATCCTGAAGGTTTGTTACTTTCAGTACTTTACGCGTTCTCTTCAAATGTAGGTGTGCATAATCAAATATGTAGTTTGAGCTCGGTTTTCGATAAAATTAACTAAAATTACATTTCATTGATTGTCTTGTCCGTCGCTTGAGTACTGATAAGTTTTTAACGTCATTTGTCATATATTTCAGGACTCCACCTTATTATCTGCGTGCACGGGTTAGATGGCAACGCAGCAGACCTACGTTTAGTCAAGACGTACTTAGAATTAGGTTTGCCTGGAGCTAGACTAGACTTCCTCATGTCAGAACGCAATCAAGGAGACACGTTTTCCGATTTTGATACCATGACTGACAGGTAATATTATTATCTCTGTTTTTATGTCTTCTTCGTCGTGATTCCTTACAGTAATTTCAGACTTGAAACTATATTATGTAAGATTTCTGGACCCTTATAATATACCTAAATCTTTTCAGGCTTGTTCAAGAAATTATTACACACATCCAAAACTCCAACGAGCCAGCTCGCATCAGCTTCGTAGGCCACTCGCTAGGAACCATCATCATCAGGTCTGCCCTGGCAAGGCCGCAAATGAAACCATTCCTTGGGAAGCTTCATACATTCTTATCCTTGAGCGGACCTCATCTTGGAACGCTGTATAATTCCAGTGGATTAGTCAATGCAGGTAAAAAACTCATTTTCTCTGGAGATAATAATTATATTCGATAGATAAGTAAAACTGAATTAACTGTAAATATTACCTAATTTGAGGTAACGAGCCTAAAATGAGACAATAAAATGTGTTTGTGTGCTCAAAACAGTTAGAGTAAAGTAAAGTAAAATTTTTGTAATTGTTATCACAACAAAAATATCTTTGAAAATTATCCATTGATGATTGCTGCTTTTCACGAAGCAACATTTATTGATTATCTACCATATTTTCAAAATTTGTATTTTTTTCCTTTTTCAGGAATGTGGTTCATGCAAAAATGGAAAAAGTCCGGTTCGCTCCTCCAATTGTCATTACGCGACGCATCCGATCCGCGACGATCGTTCCTGTACCGTCTCAGTGAACGAAGCCAGTTGCACCAGTTTAAGCATATCTTACTATGTGGGTCTGGACAGGACCGATATGTGCCCCTACATTCGGCTAGGCTAGAGTTGTGTAAAGCAGCGGCTAAGGATACGTCGCTACTGGGACAGGCTTACAGGGAAATGGTAAGAATTTCTAGTTTTTATTCTTCAGTCCAATCAAGTATCATCTTCAGTACGCTCTGTGGCTCTGTGCAAGATTGTTACATGCATCTACTGCCCGGTTTGATAGAAAAGCGAAAGCAATGCGACTTCCTATCAGACTTACCGAGAAATTGTAACAACCTTCATACCTAGTTAAATTCTGATTCCCCACATCCTAGAGACAGTTTTATCTCTAAAGGCATACTCCTTTCATGTGCAGTCACTTCTGTGAGTTGTTTTAGTTTATTGATGCTCCTTATAATATTTTCCACATTTTGGATCCCCTAAACTAAAGCTATCTCGAGATTATCAACTGCAGTGCGCACTCTATAAAATTGGCGCTAAAGTAATCATTCTCCGTAATTTGACTGAGGTAATTTTCACTTGCACGCATTACATTGGCGTGTGATTGTGTTTAAATATGTATGTTTTAACTAAGACAATGAAAAAAAAGGTTACCAGTATAACAATCCCACCTGGGACGTTGGTGAACTTGATCTTTATTAACCCGAACTTTTGGGACGGATTGACATGGGACAATGGACAATTTCCGAAAAATTTATCATAATTATGCCCATGTCAATCAAATATCAAAATAATAATCAAAGAGCTAAAAGACAAAGGTCACTAGTCTGTGGGTCTAAATGTCAGTCTACGAGTACAGTACGTGAGAGTTCTTGAATCAAACATTAGCCATTCATTACTGTCTACTCCTCAGAAATCATATTGATAACCCATCCGTGCTCGAGCGCATAGCCATCCTTATCTTTAACAACTATACAGCTGCAGTGGGGCGCCTAGTGCGCCGCCCTAGAGACCTCCTTACTATTCCATATCACATCTGCACCCATCAAACTTCCATCGCACCCACCCATAGAGCTATAGAACTAATCAACAACTTTTTAGCTACGATTCAAAATGCCGACATTTTCTCTGATAGGACACAACTTAAACGAAAAAACCGGTTTACTAATGTTTGGCAAATAATTTTTCCCAAAGTATCACATCGCAAACTATTTTTCCCAAATTTTCATTTGGCAAAAATTCAATTGTCAAAACTACTTATCGCAATTTTACAGTTAGCAAGCCTTTTTGTTGGCAAGCGATTGTTTAGCAAAGAATTACTTGGTCGTTTTTATTTTCCCAAAATATTTTTTGGCAAATGCATCGTTTGGCGTGACATACTAATCCCAATATATTGTATGGCATACCTATACAATAAATATTACATTGCAACCAATTTTTCGCATAAAGTAATTTCGCCAAAAGATCATATTCCAATTGAATCTTATGAAATGGTTTATTTCTCTATACAGTAATTTAGATGAAACTGATGAGGGAACGCAATGCCGAGGGAATAACAAAGCAGTCGGTTCTGGCACTCGCCGGCCGCTGCCGCGGCACGCTCGCTTCGCTCGCTCGGCTCGTGCGCTGTATGGTCGCAGTTTCACCTAACACTCCTCCTCGCTTCGCTCGTCGTCGTACCTAACGGTGGCTCTGGGATAGTTTTTTTATCCGTGGCTATGTGTGCCTTCTTAGTACCTACATACCAATAAAAAATATGAATAGTGATCATTATGATGGATTTTATTTTCTCACTTCATTCATTATGATACCAATTATTCATGAAATAAATACGTTTTTTGTTCCAGGCAAGTTCAAGCCAAGGGTTGTGCAAAAAAGTACGCAATTCCTGTATAGACTTACAAACTTTAAAATAAAATTATCACTTGCCAGGCTTTTGCTATAAGTAGAGCTTGCGAAGTATCAAATTTGGCAATTTTTTTTTTGGATTGTAACTTATGACAAAATAAAACATTTGCTTTATAAGCATTTGCTTAATAAAATCTTGACGAAGTGAAACTTTGCAAAATAATAATTTGACCAAATGAATAAAATGAGAAATGTAACTTTGCTAAAGATTTGTTTGGGAAATGAGACTATTGCGATAAGTTTTTTGGGAAGTCATATTTGGGAAACATAATTTGCCAAATGGCAGTACACCGAAAAAACCATTACCTTAATACCGGCTACTGTACCCTATAATTTTTCCTTTTCATTGTTTTGACATAAAATGTTAAAATTACTACTAGAATTACGAGTATGTTAGCTTATAGATAATTCCACATGTAATGTCTTGGCGTAAGCTGTTTTTTACATGGTTGTTGTTGAATAAAGAATCGATTCTCGTAATCTCAGGTCCACAACATGGTATCACCGCTGGCCTCCCGCGCCTCCTCCGTGTCGGTGGTGAGGTACGACGTCCAGCATGCGCTACCGCACACCGCTAGCGCGCTGGTCGGTCGCGCAGCGCACATCGCCGCGTTAGACTCAGACCTTTTCATCGAGAAGTTTCTGCTCGTGTCGGCTATGAAGTACTTCCGATAGCCCGTTGGTGTATCAAATTGTGAGACGATGGCAGCCAAGTTAGCCAACTGATCCCAGATGGTGATCTGATGACACAGTACCGCTTAATAGTTTGTCGGTGGTGCAACTGGTGAGACGACGCAACTTTTGAGGCATTTTTAGGTATGGTAAAAGAAGACTAAAATAATGAGAATAGTCGATTTCATCAAAAAGTTCCTGCTTCTGCCCGTTATAAAGAACATTCGATAGACATGGCCAATGATCCGATAAATTAAATAATTACACTGATCTGAACTATCAAATGGCTGACAGTGAATATTCTTCTGGTTAGTTTCTTCTGTCTCTATTAAAGCCAGTGCAAACTGCATACTGAAGTTTATTGTGACAGCAATAGAAATTCGGACGTAAAAAGACTGAGGAAAAGGATGAATATAGTGTCGTTTTTGAAGCACGCCTAATCGCCTATGTCTGCGTCGCGTCACTTTCGCACTCAGATACTGAGAAAGAATGTGACAGCCGGTCAGCTAGCCATCATCCACCTATATACCTACTACATGTAGTTGAGCCCCATTAGGTAACTGTCCGAAAGAAATGAACTGCCAAGCATGTAAAAAGTCCATTCTTACCCTTTTCCAGGCCCAAGAAATTATCAGATTTTACACAAAAATCAAGATCACAAATCAATTTCAACAATCATATCCCAACTAATATAAAATAAGGTTGATATTATATTGACAAGAAGTATGTGGTTGATATAGCGTACTGTGCCTGGAAAAGAGTTAATAGGTATAGATGACAGTTCTTTGCTTCGAAGAGTTATTATGATGGTACTACTCTTATCGGCCTTATCGCCTTCGAATTGACATATATTATGATGATAATTCGTGCATACGTTCCCATACAACTATAAGACTATTTGGAAATACATTAGATTGTATCGGTTTAAGCTAAGCGTAGTGTATGTAGGTATATATCGGGAATGTTCTATCCCCATTTCGACAAATGTACAATTTATCGCACTATGAAGAAAGGCAAATTCTGTCTTGCATTATAACAGGTAATACTTTTCTATTTGCATTTTTTGTTTTAATAAAAAAGGGAAACTACCAAATTGGGATGCAAAAGAGGATGTTCCATAATGAATGAAGTGGTAAATAATAGCAAATATTACCTACATTACCATAGAACTGTACTTATCAAGTTCTGTGTACATTACGAATACCTATTATTATGTATACATTGTGATTTACGTGCAGTTATATTTTTATTAATAAGATATTCCCAGTCACTTGTTGTACGCCACGTCACAACAAGGCTTATTTAATTGAAATTTTAATTTCAAACCTAACTTCGAAAGTTTCATAAAGTGCATATCACAATTCACAAGTACGCCGCAAAAGTGCAGTGCATAGTATATGGTCATTCAAGAATAGGCCATCCATTTAAGCAGCTAGTACTTACGCAAGTTGCATTTTTTCAGGCATTTTGTGCTAATATAAATAGGAGTAGATACTTCCCATAGGTTCTCTGGAGCTCGCGCTATATAAATATTAAATTCTAGCGTGTTTTGTAAAGTTTTCGCGTGAACGTAGGGACGTGTTAAAAAGAGTTGTTCGTTTATTAAAAAGAGACATAACTTTGAGATAATTGGAGGTTTTGGGCACTGGCGGTAGAACTCCTGTTCTGGGCTACTTCAAACCACGATTGACATGATACCTTCCTCGTCACACTTATGTATGAATTCACAAGTGCAACAGAGGCAAGATGTCGCTCGTGGTTTGCGATAAGCCTTCAGACCTCTCATAATATCAACTGTTTGCGACCCAGCGCTTTACGTTTTCACTACCTCTATCAAAATCAAAGAAGATCTATACTTTTTTAGTTCTATGGGACAAATGGAAAGTATTTCACTGATAATTGTGTGTGACCATTTTTGAATCACCTACGATGAATGAATGCATGAATGTGTGTTTGTTATATTTTAGATGATACCACGTAACACCAAAGATTGAAAACATTTTAGGTTAAGAACCTAGTTAGACTAGCAAACTACCGTAATAGAGTTTATTACTTTTAATAAGTATAAAAACTATTGCTGATGTAGTGGAATCTTTATGCCATCAAAGCTATGTAATAAACTCTTATGTGCTAGAATCGGATATGCGTTGTACCTACATATTTAAGCCGGTAATAATTGTAAATACCGGTAATTGTTAAGTTATCGAATAATGTTTGTTATTATTTAAACAAAATTGATTAGATCCCCATGGCAAAAGTGTCAATGTTCCTTTTGAATAGATTATGAGCGGAATAAAATGTCCAAAACTTTATATCCAGTGCCTGTTTTGTTACATTCGAGTAATAGGTAACTTTATCACGCTACCAGGGGCATATTTCTCAAAAGCTTGTAACCTGAAATATAAGCGGACATCTTTATCGACCTTTAAAAAACAGATTTCTAGTAGTATTCCAAATTTCAAGCTTTTAAGACGCCAGGATGCTTAGCCAAGTTGCCAATCGCTAGCGTTTGGTAGCGTATCGTAGTTTTCCCTCTCTGTCACTCTTGCATATTAGTGCGACAAAGACAGTTAGCTGCCTTTCGCTTACGATAGACGATTAAGCGTTAGCGATTGGCAACTTGGCTAAGCACCCAGTTACAGCGGTCCAATTGAGTGGCGCCGTAGGTAAGGACGAGATGTTCGATACCGAATACCGGTATCTTGCTCTGACAAGTCCGGCATAATGACGCCGCAAGATACCGGTACTAGATCTACTCGCTATCGCTAGTCGCGAAAGGTCGTGGCCGGGTGGGCAAAGCCTTTGCATGAGTTTGCGGAGAATCGGTGCTACGTGCTACGGCTACGACGTAGCACACCTACACATCATTTTCTTTTTTTTATTGTTAAAAATTACAAGACTAAAGAAAACGAAACTTTATTGTTTAATTAAATATAGGCTCAAATTTAAATTGTAATATCGTCAGTTAACAACCAAAACTCACTAAGTTAAAACTTGTAGTACTTGAAATAAAGCTCGTATCACAGTTCTGTATGCTTAGCACATGATTGGCGCGACAGTATTTCGCCGCGAGATAGTCTATCCGTCCCTCTTTTGTTAATATAGCTAGTGAAGGACGGGATATGGGATATCTATCTCGCGGCGACATACTGTCGCACCAATCATGTGCTAAGCCTGCTAATTCAATACAAAAACTGTCAACTACTCTTTAGCAACGTCATATTTTTAGCGATGCTAAGAGTAGTGACAGTTTTTATACTAAGTTTTGGTTATCAGCCGTCAATATTTTTCCGTATTATTTTACTACGTGTGTATTAAGGACATAATTTTAGTTCGTTTTCAGAGTTAATAACGAATGTCGGATAAAGTATAAGATTTCGTTAAAAGAGATCAAAGTAAACACGTCAAATAAAGAGTCGAGACTCGTATCTTCGCCTAGGATATCTATCTTCGCATAATGTAAAAAGTAGAAGTTTTCGCAGTAATTTTAGGGTAGAGTGTACAGCAAATTGTACTTTACTACGTGACAGTCTGCCCTAAAACTAAGGCGGGAACTTCAACTTTTGCACACTAGGCGAAGATAGGTATCCTAGGCGAAGATAGGTATCCTAGGCGAAGATACGAAACACGACAGTGCGTCTAAGAAATACTAATTACCAAATGCTATTCCAAAGGTAACGGAAATTTACCACGAAAGAAACTAGTCGATTCTAGAATTTAAGTCAACCTGTGAATGAATTGGCGACTTTTTTTACTAGCGCTAAGACGGATCTTTACACCAAATAAATTAAGACGATAACTTATATAATTATCTGTAGGTAATATAGGTGTTATTTGTATTCCATTTATTATTGTGTACATGGACGGTGTGTTTACGTTTTACGTCAATTAAGTGTTCTAAACTACTTCACTAAAGGTGCATTTAGACCAAACGAGCATTCGCTCATTCTATCCCCCACTCTACGAAATCAACGAATTTCGACGAATCACGTTTTGTGTAACGAATGAATTTCGTAGAGTGGGGGATAGAATGAGTTAATGCTCGTTTGGTCTAAATGCACCTTAATTTAATGCACAATAATAACCCAAAGACAACTGTGACTTAAATAATTTACTTGTAACTTTGCCTTTTTCATTTTGAGTCGTCATAGTTTTTCAGCCTAATGGGTCTAAATCTAAACTGAATTGATTTTCGATATCTGAACCATTGACATTTATGTTTGTAAGAAAATGACGAAATGTAAATCAAGATTGATAGTAATCATTGTGTGTGATAATTGGTTAATGGCCTAAGATTATTAGGTATATATTATTTGAAAAAAAAAGCCTAAATATTTTTTTTTACTGAAAAAATTAATATTCGGGTCACTGGTGTAGGGTATGTAGGCTTGCTAACGCGAACATCGAATTTCGTCACTCTGTCGCTCCAACGAAAGCGTCATTACTCATTAGAGTGACAAAGTAGCAGGCCTGCGGCCCTACCGCGAAAAACGAAATTCGTAAATTTCGAGCATTTGTCGCTTTTACTCTAATGACGCCTTCGTTTGAGTGACAGAGAAAAATAGAAAATAGAAATAGAAATAGAAAATAATTTATTCATGACACACATTACATACACACAAGGACAAAATAGATGACAATATAAAGAAAAAGAAAAGGTGCCACGAAATGGTCTCATCTCAGCATATTGCTGGCGTGAGCCAGCGCTGATCTTCCGATGAGACCATTAAGTGAAAGATTCACGACAGGTAACATGACATAACATACAACACAACGCATAACAATAATACATAAACAAGTACACTAAATTTTAATATTATAAACAAACAACAACAAATAAATACGACTCCAATAACTCCATCGGTCACAACCTGCCTTCCTCGAAATTTACGAATTTCGACTTTCGCGGTAGTAGGCCTGAAACGAAATTAGATTTTATTGTATAATTTTCAAATTGTGATTCGAAAGTGCTTGTTGCTATGCCTACTTGAATAAAGTATCGTTTGACTTGGATTATTAACTGAAATATAAATACGATGTGTAGAAACGAATTGTTTTGTTCAATTTATATAAAGATTCGGGAAAATCCGAGTCATGTTAAATTAAGTGTTATAAAATTGGGTTAATTCGTCATTTCATAATTCACTTCTACATCGTTTATCTCTAAAATTATAGGGTGGTGGCACCAGTATAGGAGACATTTAGTAAATGGCCCCAGTGATGGACACTTCAAACTTAACCCTAAGAATGTACTGCTGTAATACATAAAAAAAAAGATTTCGACGAATTGTAAACCTCCTCCTTTTTGAACAGGTTAAAAATCAAATGACTGTCACGAATTAAATGACGACTCTAACGCAAAAGCATGTAATTTTTTTAGAAGAAACGTGCCTAAGCGTCAATTACTAGTGCCGCCACCCAACTCGTTCCTTTTACATGTCTTCTCTTGTTTCTAATGACAGGTAAGTATAAAAATTGTACTTAAATTTTTACCTAATTCTTTTTGTCTGCCGACTACCTACTGTACTATTTATATAGTAGGGGACATAATATATGACACAATTTACGAAACATCAATCCCGAAGAAGATATTATACTTAAATTAATTATTTAATCAATGACGGGGAAATACGAGAACGTACCATATTTAAAAGGCTGAGTTCATTACATATAATAAAAATGTGAACCGTACCTACACTAGAAAGAAAAAAAATCTAGATATTTATAATTAGCAACACTGTGGCTTAGCATAACGTGAATTAGTGACCTCTCACTACAGGCATTCATGCTACAATAAAAAAAAACATTATAGTACCATTTGATTAAAATTTGTTAATTCGTTATTTGAGACTTATTTACATGGTTTTATTTTATTACCCAGTATCAAGAGTGCTCCATCCTGATAGGATAAAAGAGCAAATCCTTAGGTACTCCATGAAAACATAACCAACCGAAATAGTTCTTGATCCTGGGTAGAAAAAAAAAATAAAAATAGCTCACCAACAATCATTTCCAGCCTCATTTTGCAGTGGCGGTGGTCGCTTATCGACAGCGATCATTCGCAGTGCATCTCTCTCTCGCACTAGTAACAGATGAGCGAGAAACTGCGATAAGTTTACATAGTCGGCTAATACTGTCACTGCATCAAAGGGGTGCATAGGTAGGTACCTAAATTCTTACTATAATTTCGATTTCATCATAGATAACTGTAATTTTCAGCAGAATTAATACAAGGTCTCATCAGGCCGTAGCCTTAATAAATATAACTATAACACGTTAGAAATTAAAGTTGTAAATTTTTATCGAATGTTAGACTGATCTTTAAAAAAATATACGATCATTAAGATATTTGTAAAAATAGGAACCTTTTTTTAAGAATAGTTTGTTTTGATCCTTATGTAATCAGTATCATTATCTGTCCACTTTTTTCTTACTTTTTTAATAATTTTACAGGGAATTGGAATAATGTATGTTTCAGATTTATGAGATAGGTAAGTAGGTAGGTAAAAGGCTAAAGGATTCTTCAACTTTTTGGGGTCTTCTACAAGTTCTACATATGTAGTATATGTACGTAAGGAATCAATTCTCAAATACCGGCATAAGGCCGTCAAGATAGTTGGTTGCCAAAAAGATAAATAAAATGTATGTGCGTCAAGAAGTTATAGGTACCTATACCAATCGTCAGAAGAATCCAAAAAAAGTAAAGAAATTACTAACTAACAATTTTCCATAGCATTTCACGTCATTGACACATCGTGAAACACGTTCGCAGATATATTTTTACGTTAATACTAATAAATATCAATAGCTTTAACTAAAAATGTATGAGAACTCAAGGTAAGGTTTGAAGTTCGTAATAAAACCTAGATTGTGTTCGAAATGTGCAAATGGATACATGCAAGTTTTAAAGTTTGTTTAAATTTTTTTGGACTCCACTGACGCGCCAATTTGCGCTAACGCTTAGCAGCGTAGCGTAGTTTTCCCTTTTTGTTATATTACTATTAGCGCAACAAAGACAGTTAAATACGTTTCGATCGTGACTAGGGCTGCCAACCAAATATCTGAGATATGCGGTACGTTCACGAATAATATGCGGGACTTGGCTATAAAATGCGGGACGCATGAGAAAGTGTATTAAATGATAAAAACCGACCAAGTGCAAGTCGGACTCAGAACCCGTAGCAGCAAATAATTAGAATCTTCTTACAGGTTGTCCTGTAAACTAATACATTTTTGTCAACTATTAAGCCCTGTAGTTGCAGGAATCAGAATGCAGGTGGTATTTTCGCCATTTTTTTTAAATAGTTTCAGTATTTCCAGTTAAGTATTCCCTGAAATGCGGGACAATCGGCGTCCCGTGCCAACCCTGTGCGGGACCCATACCTTAGAGCCCCAGAAACGGGACGTCCCGCGTATAGCGGGACGGTTGGCAGCCCTAATCGTGACTGAGAATAATTAGCGATTGGCAATTTGGCAGTATGCCAAATTAAACTTTACGACATCGGTAACATTCGATTTTACATACTTACATCGCACCATCTACCAAATCATAAATAGGTATGTAAAAAATTACAAAACACTTTATAAAATCGCGCGTTTCATAAACCGAAACTAGGACTGTGCCTACGTCAATACCGAGACATACATTATTTCAACGATAATTAGATTAATGTTACGAATGTACACCTACTTACGGGGATAGAATTAAGTAATATACCTCAATTTGCTCACGGACTTGCTTGACGACGGAATCTGTGTAGCTATGTGTAAAATGACAAGAATTTTGTAAATATTGTGTATGTAGAAAAGAAACCTTATTTGTAAATTAAATTCGTATATTTAATGGCAATGTGTCGATGTAATACACTTATGATGATAAATAAATATGGTAAAATAATTACAGGTTTTCATTCATAGCATGTTAATATCTAAGGTATATCGGCTTAGCTTGAAATTATTCTGAAAATACCTAAAGGTGCATTCAGCCCAAACGAACATTCGCTATTCTAACCTATGAAATTCGATCGTTACACAAAACGATGTTTGTTGATTTCGGAGAGTAGGGGATAGAATAGCGAATGCTCGGTTGGTCTGAATGCACCTTAAGATTTACTTTTAGTCAAATGATGAGAGTACTAGAGACAAGAAGATTCAAATAGAGTAGCAGCCCTGTGAGGTATTAATAAAATAAAATAAAATAAAATTGATTTATTTCAGGTCACACAACCCATAGTACATAAAACATAATACAACAACAATAAATTACTAAGTTAACATAACATGCATCACTAACTTAACCTAATATGCCTAGAGCAGCAATGCTGCATATACGGGCAGTCCATCCTTTGGGCTATCATCGCCAGGACGGTGTTGGGGCTGGCCCGCACCCTGCGCACAAGGGACGCAGCGCGCAGTCGCATGGTCGCATGGAAGCACGCGGTGCGTGCCTCAGCGAACATGCCCGACGCGCTGCAGTAACGAGGCAACCCCATCACCGCCCTGAAGGCGTTATTGAATTGGACCCGGAGGGAGCTGTACGCTTTCTGGGTGTAGTTTATTTTACACTGTGGATGAATTTTATGACGTATGCGATAAATAATAATTAAGAATGTTTATATGATTTACTCTGATGACATACCTATAAATATATATTTTTTTATTATTGTACCAATAACTATTAATTTATACTAATTGAATTTATTATATCATGAATTGTATTCTTCGAATTATGAAACGTTGACATGTAATATTGTAATATTATGAATAAATGAGTATGAGTATGAGTATGAGTAGTTCACCCACAGGCTGCACGTGTACAGGGACGTACAGTAGGCTTTGAATAGGGTTACTTTTACATCCCTGGAACACCGTGCAAACCTACGGGCTATCATATTGCCGCGTACGCACAGCGCCCTCCGCTCCCTCTCTAAGTCAGCATCGTCCCTGAGGTCGACCGTCAGGATATGACCCAGGTATTTAAACTGTGTCACCCTCTCTAGTGGCATACCGTTTAGCCTGATGGGTGGCACACTAAATGGTCGTTTTCCACTAGCCTCAAAGAAGTCAAAGACCATATACTGACTTTTGGTCACATTATATTTCAAGCCATGTTCTTGCGCGTACTCTTCACATATGCTAATCAACTTCCTGAGCCCACACACCGACGCGCTCAGCAGCACCATGTCATCAAATCGGTAAGGTTCCGACGTTGCCCCCGCCCATCTGACAGTATTAACCTGATGTCTGTACCAGTATTTGAATATGTTTATAACTTCTTTCGGCAATTTAATATCCTCGAGCTTTTCCCATAAAACTTCGTAAGACACCAGGTCAAAGGCCTTGGACAGATCGAGGAAACAGGCGTAGACCGGAGTCTCACGATCGGTGTAGTATCTGACGGCATGCTTTAGACACAGTATGGCATTCTCAGTGGACAATTTAGGCCGAAACCCGAACTGATTGTCATGAAGATGCATATATTGGTCTAACTGTGTATTGAGCATGGCATCAAACACTTTGGCAATGATCGTTGCGAGAGAAATTGGTCGGTAGTTGTTCACGTCACTAACATTACCAGTTTTGTTTTTGATCACGGGCACAACAATCGTTTTCATTAAATCGCCGGGTAGGTATGCGTGGCTTATACACAAAGAGAATAACATTGCTAGGACTCTCGCTACGTGTGGCCCCGCGTGCTGAAGATGCTCAATGCTGAGGCCGTCGTGACCAGGGGACTTACCTCTGGAAATAAACTTACAATAATAGCTGACAATTTTTTAGAATAATAATAATCAAGCTCTCAGTAACTTATCTATGTATAACTTTAACAAACCCATCTAACTTATATATACGTACCTAACGACATTTTATGCAATATGTTTTGTTCACTGATAAAATGGTTAATTATGGGGTCATATTTATGATCTTTTAGTCAGCCTCCGTAGCATAGTTGATAGTGATGCCTACGAGGCTGGAGGTTCCGGGTTCGAATCCCGGCGAGGGTATTATTTGTGTATTTATTAATCACAAATATTTGTTCCTTGGTCATGGCTGTCTATGTATTTAAGTATCTGTATGTATGTATCTGTTATATACCTATATCGTCGCCTGGTGGAACCCATATCACAAACCTTAAATTGAGCTTACAGTGGGAGTAGGTCGATTTGTGTAAGATGTGCCAGATATTTATTTATTATTTACTATGGGACCGACAACATCCGAATCGCGAAAATAAATCAGTTGATCCATCCATACAAACCCTGAGATATTAGTAGGCGGAAATATAAGGAACAGAATAAAGTTTTTTTTTCGCGGTGGTATGGCAAAAGTACATCAAATTAATTTTATGCAACGACTGGTCACAGGTGAGCATTAGCACACAATTAATTTGCCCTGATATAATTAATTACTTAGCGAAAAATAACATATGACCATAATGAGAAATGACTATGAATATAATTATGACTCTAATGAGAAATGACTATTGTTAAATAAATAACTCTCGGCTGCCATGATTAATAATAATACGACTTGTAAACACACATTACAATATATTGAAGAAAAACATGAGTTACTACTAGGGCTGCCAACCAAAGATCTGAGATATGCGGTACGTTCACGAATGATATGCGGGACTTGGCTATAAAATGCGGGACGCATGAGAAAGTGTATTAAATGATAAAAACCGACCAAGTGCGAGTCGGACTCGGAACCCGTAGCAGCAAATAATTAGAATCTTCTTACAGGTTGTCCTGTAAACTAATACATTTTTGTCAACTATTAAGCCCTGTAGTTGCAAGAATCAGAATGCAGGTGGTATTTTCGCCATTTTTTAAAATAGTTTCAGTATTTCCAGTTAAGTATTCCCTGAAATGCGGGACAATCGGCGTCCCGTGCCAACCCTGTGCGGGACCCATACCTTAGAGCCCCAGAAACGGGACGTCCCGCGTATAGCGGGACGGTTGGCAGCCCTAGTTACTACCTATGAGTTTTTACTTGATGGAGGCCTCTAAAAGAAGTATTTAAGTCATTTGTGGTGTGTTTTAACTGGGTGGCCTATTGGCGAAAGATTTCGTTCGTGAATGAAACAATCGCGGATTCGATCATTGCCCTGGGTCTGGAGGCTTTTTTCAAAGATTTACTATTATACTCGTATTTAAGTAAAATACACGTAAAGGTGCGTTTAAACCAAAAGAGCATTCGCTGTTCTAGCGCCCGTTCTACGAAATCAACCAATCACGTTTTGTGTACCGATCGAATTTCGTAGAGTGGGAGGTTAGAACAGCGAATGCTCTTTTAGTTTGAAAGAACGCACCCTTAGATTGTATAAACGCGAAGGGGGTAAACCAATTCCTCACCAAATCACCAAAATAAAAATTTAAAAACAACAGACTTCAAACGATTTCTCCAAGATCCCATCACACCAGAACCCGACTTGGTGCCAACAGGACAATCTCGGTTTATTCTGAAGTCGGTATAAAAAAGAATTATCGAAATCGGTTGACGTGGTAAGTATCGAGATATTCGTCCATTTGTCATGCATATTATGGTTAATGGAAATATAAGTCTTGGTTTTAACATAGAGGTGTCTCAAGATATTTTATTTATTTACTTTTATGTATAAAAAAACCATGCAATCGAATTGAGAACATCCTATTTTTTTTAAATCGGTTGAAAATTCAATGTAGATTAGTAACTTTGTTGTGTAGCCTGTAAGTGGCATAACGATTAGAGCCATCATTTTGCTGGCAGCACTCGCAGAAACGTCACTCTGATGACAGCTGTCATTTGACAATGACAGTTGACAGTGACACTGACATTTCGTACTGAACGCTGCGGTCGGTGGTTGGTCTGTCGCAGTCGGGCTGGGCTGGGTCGCAGTGCGCTGTTTGCGTATAATATTTGGGCGTGTTAAATTTATTTAGATAAATCGGAGGACAGTGAATTTTGTATAAAAACGTTATCTATTATCACAAAAAATAAAAGTGTATTATTTGAAAACACAAGTGCTTTTCCTAGAACGGTAAAACTTAATAGGCAATGATACCTTTGCCACTGATGAGTAATATTTAATAGTAAAGTGAAATATATTTATATAAACAAAAATGGGGAAGTTGTTGAGTCTTTTGGCCCGTGACGACTCGAATTGTTGTTCGTCGCCACGCTACGATATCTTTTTGGATTTCGAGAACGCTGCACCAACGGAAACGGAGAAGGAAGTTTACGAGGAGGTTCAGCGAGTTTTGTTGGAGTCAGAGAAGATTCTGGAAGAGATACAGTGTTATAAGGGTGCTGGGAAGGAGATACGGGAGGCTATAGCTGATCCCTCTCGGATATCTCAGGAGAGAGCCTGGCGCGCGGTAAAACCGCTGGTGGACAAGCTACTGCGATGCTATAATCACTCCGTGGAGCTGCAGCGGGTAAGTCACCAACTTAGTAATATAACAGTCATTTTAACTAAAGCTGGTGGTCTTGTTGGAACCTTGGAAGAGGCATATTTTAAAGTGGTTGACCAACTAATATTTATTTATGACAAATTAATATTTTTTATATATCCTTGTTTAGTATTTATTATATTAATTGTACTAAATCTCATATTTGAGATGAAGTAAAGCAGGCAATTATAATAATATTGAATTATTGAAATAATTAATAATATTGGAGCAAAATTATACTGTTACTAAGATTTCTCTGTTGCTCTCATGAAGACTAGTAGCTTGATTTGTCGACACTTATCATGAACAACTCTGTATTCCACAATATTAAGGGCTTGCAATTGGAATTCTAGTGCTTCATTGTTAGAATTCATGATATGCGTCAATGTGTTTAAGGGCCTGTCTCACCATCACAGAAAAAACATATCGAGGGTTGCCTGGTGAAACCCGATAAGTCGAGCAAACCGGTTTTTGAAATACGAACTATATGACACGTGAGGTTGACATTTCAATGCAAAATTATTTCGACTTATCGGGTTTCACCACGCAACCCTCGATATCAGTCAGGCAGATGTTGCTGTACTTTTCTTTTATACACCTGGGGCAAAGGATAGTGGTAATTTAATCTGACAGATATATTTATCCAGGGTTCACAACCCCTGAGGCTGTAAAACTTTTTATTGTAATAATTAATATTCATTTATTTATAAAAGAAGTTTTATTTCTACAAGCATTTAGTTCTAGAAGAGTTAATCAGTTTCTGAATTCAGTAAACTGATTAACTTTTGTCCTAGTTGCAAAATAATTTTCAAACCTTCATTTGTACTTAATTCTTATTTTTTGAGATTAAGTAGATACCTAATGTAAATATAGATTATCTTTATCATGACATATTTGCTAACAAACCTTACGAATCATTAAATTCATTATCATTTAGACTATAAACATCATTAGGTACCACATTAATCATTATTAATTTGCAAGTAAATAAAATAGCATAGTTTTAAACCATACTTCCTTCTGATGAACCATATCTTATCAAGAGGGTGCTTATCATTATGATTACATTCTGTCAAGTGATAAGTTCTTTCACGGATAACAACCAAACAAAGTATTCTTAACTTGACATGTTATCTTGCATGTGTTGTCTATTGTGTAAACATGTATGACTGAATTAACATTTTTAGAAATATTTTGCTTCTGGAGTTACTGGGAAACAGGGTTGTGTTTTATAAAGTTAATATTTACAATTTTGCTGTTTGCCTCTCTTTCTAGCCAATGCGTGCGTGCGTTAGAGAGGCAAACAGCGAAATTGTAAAATGTTACTTATAAATCGCGACCCTGAGCTTCCAGTATACAGTTTTTTGTTTTCCAGATGGGTTGAATGGTTAAACATAGAAAAGATAATATTGCAGGTGGCATTTAAAAAGGAATTTTAAAATTTTACTCTTTTCTTGTTTAATACCTACGTACCTAATCTATATTAATTACATGAAAGTAAAGGACCATGCGTCAAAATTGCCCCAAGACCAACAAACATGAGAGTTAGATCATTAAATAGGTCTTTAACTTTACTTCATTTCATTATAGGGGCACGAAATCGAATTCCATTGCAGAACTGAGATATTCATATATTTGTCAGCCTGAATACGAGCTAATTCAGTAGAAAACCTCTGTAGATTTAGCCACTAGTTTATTTTGGTAGCTGCAGCTACCACAGTGATCACCCTTATTTTGTATGTAAAAAAAAGGCTAATGTCAAAAGAAAAAAGAAACTAAGCGAGTGAGGTGCACAATCTTTTTTTTTACACATTTCGATATCCTAATGATTAACGACCAGTATCTCTGATCTATGACATATTCATATTTTTGTCAGTGTGAATACAATCTTCACACTGACAAATATGAATATCTCAGTTCTGCAATGGAATTCATCTTATTGCCCATAGAATGAAATGAAGTAGATTTAAAGACCTATTCAACAATGTAACTTTTAGCTGTGTTGACTTTGGGGCAAAGTTCCATACAAAGTTGGGCATGGTCCTTTCTAAATATTAGTGTCAAACCAGGAAACCTAATTATATTTCCGTTATAATGTAAGTAAGGGATACTCTAATGAATGTTCACATGCCATAACTAGGCATTGTGCCACTTGTGTTATCCTTTTATAAAATCCGCCTTTGCCTCGTTTCATAAAACAACTCATGTATTAATGTGTCCCATTACGTAACAGTGATATAAATAACTAGGTATTTCAAAATATGTTTATAGGCACGTAACTATAATACAATCTCGCGAGATTAGGGGTTCAAACGAGATCTCGCGCGATTATGAATATTAATCTCGCGAGAACTCGCTAATGGGTCAAAATTCTTTTTGTTGTCTTGTTTCATACCACTCTGTCACGGTTTTAGTTGCTGTCTCGACTCAGTATATTAAAAAAAATTGTGCACTTGTATTTCTTTTTCACTCTAGATTTTTATCCATACATCAGAAATTGAAAACAAAACATCATCTCATACAAAAATCACCACTGCGTCACGTTTTTTAGGGACACAAAATAAGACAACGAAAAGAATTTTGACTTTAATACCTATTGAGATCTCGCGATTTTGTGTGTTTATACTTGAAAGTAATGTGACATGATCCACTTGTCGCGTTTTTAGTAAAATCAGAAACGTGATGAACTGATGAAGTTGATTTAAAAGTATGTATGACCATCATCATCATCATCATCATCAGCCTATGATGGTCCACTGTTGGACGTAGGCCTCTCCTATTGACTATGCGTATAAATAAACGCATGAGGAAGTAGGGTGATTATACCGGTTACTCGGACAGTACCGGTTCGCGGACACTTTGCCGACAATGTTTACTAAAATCAAATAAATAAGAACCATACAATATGTAATAACAATATGAACGTGGAATGCGGTTCTCAGGTAGATAAGTGACAAAATTGCACCAAAATTAAAACAATGGATGTCGCCCTTATCCAGAGATAAGCCGGTTAGTTTACGCTAATACACGGTGGTGAGTGGAAGTGCGATAAGCTTACGAAAAAAATAAGGATTCCGCTCGGCGCATAAACGTAAGTGTGGCATTTTTATTAATTGTACTTTTATGTTATGCATTTATTTAGACGAGTTATGAGTTGCTTAAGGTTATTACATAGACATTTTTAAATTATACTTACTAAATTTATAAAATATCGACTGTCCGCGTAACCGGTGTTCAGTTTTTGGAGTTACACCGGTTGGCGGACAGGTTGTCGCCAACTGAATCACCTTAGCTAATTTTGATTTTCACTTTTTGTAAAAAGTAATGAATGGATGTGTTCAATATTCATAATATGTTTAGATAATTGTATAATCAAGCTATTTTTTAGTTGGCGACCACATAATTTGTTTGCAAAGTCTTGTAAAATTGGTGTAAAACAGGTGTCCGGTCAACTGAAACGACGAAATTGTGCATTCAGTTATCCGGACACGTGTGAATATTAAGAAGCTAAGAGTGATTAGTTTGTGTTAAAAATACTGTAATGTTAACCACGATGATTCTATTAGGTAGTATGTTTGTTAAACGGCCTTCTGCATCTGCATTCTGTGGTATAATACGAATTTAAGTTAGATTACAGCTCACTTTGACGTGATCGTATTGAGGATAATCTTTATTTGTACACTTTTTAGGTGCGCAATATTAAATGTCTGCAAAGTTCTAATCTAGAAAGGTTTAAGTTAGGCCGCATTGTAAGTGATATTTATTTAAAACCGTGTCTTTATTTATTTTTATATTTTCTAGATGCCGCCAAAAAAACGATAGGGGTAAATTTACCGATGCAGATTTAGTGAAAGCACTAGACGCGATTCGAATACAAGGCAAAGGAATAAGAGAAACAGCTAAAACTTTTGGAATCCCTCATTCAACATTGCATGATCGCCTCACCGGAAAGCGTAAAGATGAACTGCAACCACCAGGACCACAGCCTATATTGGGTACTAAGGGTGAAGAAGCCATTAAAAATTGGCTCATTACTATCGCCAAATGTGGCTTCCCAATAAAAAAGGATGAACAGTTGGATACTGTCCAAAAAATATTATAGACGAGGAGATTAAAACCCCATTTAAAAATGGCAGACCAGGACCAACTTGATATAAAAACTATTATGAAGAGATACCAGGATCTTTCTGTTCGGGCAGCTCAGGGCATAAAAAAGCGAGAGCAAGGATTACTGAAGAATCCATCAGATCGTGGTTCACTGAGTTGGAAACTTATTTGAATGTTTTCATATTTTATTGATTGGATCATAGATAAAAACAGTAATTCATGACCATATTTTAAATGTTTTTTTTTCCTGTTTTATATAAGTGATTACTATTGTTTACCATATAAGAAGTAGAATATATATATAAACCGTAATAAATGATTAATATCTAATGATATGTTGTTTTATTTAAGATATTTTGCCCAAAAACCGGGTGTCCGCCAACTGGCACGTAGTGTCCGCCAACTGAAAAAACTGTCCGCCAACCGGTGTTTCGGCTATTTTCGTACTTAAGTCCAATTTAAGAAATATAGACGTGCGAGGCACCAGATTTTAAGTTGTTTTCCATAAATACACTATATTTCTGACATATTGACATACAAATCAGTATAGTTTTTCGCCTAAAATATATATATTTTAGAGTTGAAAGTCGGCAACTCCCTTAACTGTCCGCCAACCGGTATAACCACCCTAAATGCCCATAATCGCCACGCTGGGCAAGCGGATTGGCGATCGCAGTAATGTGTCCACTATGATGACGCTGCTACCCATCATCAATCTTGTAGAATGGTCAGTGACACTTCAATCCCTTAGTCGACTCTTACGACACCCGCAGGAGGAGTTGGAGTGGTGACAGATGTATTTTTTCTTACTGCCGTCACCACACGGCAACTGCCGTGTATGTATGATAAATGTACTTATTTTAAATAATAATCAAGAAAATAAACATCAAATGAATATAGTAAATTTATTATGACATTCAACTTATCAGATACCTAATACATGTTAAACTCACTTAAACGCCTAGTAGATTATGCAATCAGAATAGTATTTTTAATAATGCTTTGATTGTTCTTTATAACATACACTGTTATTTACCGAGGCATTAATGGCATGCCTAAGCAGGCGTTGAGCGTATCTTACCGTGAAGCTCGGCAAAGGTCCGTTAAGTTTAAAATAGGAGCCTATCGATCAGGGGACCCGACCTTTGAAGGTCTGAGCGCATAATGGCAATAAATATCTGGATCTGAACTGAGCTGTGATCAACAATACTTATCAACATTATAATAGTTAGGTATATCTTAATATTCTTAATAAGGACATTGGAATTAAGTATTTTAGAGAAATAAACCTAACTTCATCGACATTTCGCTTTGAAAGAAATGATAAATTGGAAGTCCCTTCATCGAATTCGACTCATTATTTTTAGATTAGTTTATAATTTAGGTGCCTAAACCAATCTTTAGAATTGATCGATTGTTTCCAGTTCTGGGAAATCAAAAGTACAGAATTTCTTATTATTATTTTTATTGTTCATGTTAATAATACAGGTACCGGGGCACAACATAATACAATTATAGACATACATAAATACCATTTCTTTGTAAGAGGAAGACGTAGGTACGTCGTACAATTGTGTATACGCCACGGGTGATAATAAGAAAACTGTGGTGGGTCTAACGCAGAAATCCCCGCACTAATTTATCGCTATCATTACTGTGGTCTTGAACGATACATGCATCTCGTTTGTAGGTACTGTCATATTGGGAAAAGAATTGGGGTTACTTAATCCATGATACATGATTATGTATTCTAATCACTGCACAAACGACTAAACTCCTCAAAGTATACATAAGCAGTCTTTATACTATACTGACTTATATTTATGGAAAGCGATCATATAGATCTGTTTTGTGTAGGTTTATTATCTAAGACACAACCCTTATTGTGCAAACAGCTAAGTGCTAAAATGTCCAATACAGCGAACCGATCGTAACAATAACAATAGCCCCTTGTCCTGGACCCTGTTCGGCGTTTTGCTACCTGCTACGGCCGCTACATTTTTTTTTTATTTGGCCAAAGGCTAATATTGGAATGGACTGGAGCTTGCATGCTGCCACTGAAAAAAAAAACAAGAGCTTTGTTTTCGTGTACAAATTAATAATATGTAATATTAAAATACTGCGATATTTATGTTTGCCCAAGAGATCAAAATTTACCAAGATTAAAAAACAATTTTTAATCTTGGTAAATTTTGCGATTTGATATTATTATTGTATGGTACGGTAAAAAAAAGTTTTATTTTGTCTTATCAATATGAAAGCCGCTAAGATAAATAAAATTAAAGAAAAAAAACCTTTTTAAAAACAAGCTTTTATTATTTGTTTATAAAATGAATACCTCTATTTTTAATTCGAGATTTACTACGACGTAGTTCGTAGCGCGTAGCAGCGTTATTCCGTTTTGAAGTCCGTAGTTCGTTCACATGATATGTAATATGTACTGATTTAAATATCAATAATGTTTAAATTATGTAATCACTTGTTAGTTATTTGTAACGTTTCTCATTCTATCCATTTCTTTTAATGCATCAACATTACAAGGTTTCTTCGACGTCAACTTGGAGCAGTCAAGTTCTTCGATTTGAAGACCTGCTAAAGACCTAACTGCTTAAAGCTACATAAGCTTGACCAGCAGCGAACAATTTCGAGCCTAGATAAATAACAGCATGATCTACAGTAGTTCCCTGCATTTTATGAACAGTTGAAGCCCAAGACAAGACAATCGGAAGCATTCTTCTTTCAGCTGTGCCGTGATTAAATTTAGCAGGAAATTGAACTGATTTAGGGTGTATTATGTGAATGCCATCGTTACCAAAGTCTACGCGAACCGATGGTACATCGCTTTTAATTGATCTTGTGCTATTATTTTAAACATTTGTGTATTCTTCTTCCTAAAATGTTCGAGAACGGCTGAATTATATTTATTGACCTGCTGATTCGTTGGGTAAATACGTAGAGCTTTTTCAATCGAGAACTCTCTAGAGCTATTTGAAGATACTTTCTGCAAAAGATCAGAAAAGTGTTCGGTAGTCAGCTCATCAACTCTTAAAGCGTTCAATATATTCACAAACTTGTCGCAACCTTTTTGTCTCATGTTCTCTTTTAGCTCTATTAAAGAGAACAAGCGCCACAAATGTGTCGCTGGAACCATTCTTGCTGGTTGATCGAATACTTGGTTTCCGCGTACCGGAAGCAGTTGAGCACAAGAGCACATTAAGACCACCGAACATTTCTTCACTATTCTTAAGTTGTTTTAATCTAGAGTCGATCATGCAAAGCATCTCATACGGGACCATTGATATTTCGTCAATAAATAGAAATTGTATATCTTTCCACTGTCACCCGCATCAATCTGAGAAAATTTCCCGTCAGCATGGGCATCTGGGTTATCCTTCCATCTTTTTGCACAGGTAGCTTTAGTGCAGTATGAAGTGTAAAGCCTCCAATCAAACGCGCTGCAACCCCTGTTAGAGCGCACACTTTAACGATAGTCTTGGCATGGCAACGGTTGGCTTGATTTTTCAGCAATTTGAACAAAAATGTTTTACCAGTTCCTGCATTCCCTGTTATGAAGAGCCTTAGTCTGTTGTCGTTTCCTTGAATCTGCTCTTGAATATTTCGTGTCACAAATCGAAACACTTCCGCCTGATCAGCATTCATAGCTCTGCAAGACGTATTGAACTCACGGTCCATCCCCCCAGCCAGAGGTCCGTTGTAGAGGGATAAGGGCTACAATACAACAGGGTTCGCCCTGGTACCCTGAGGCGCAACGTTAGCGGCAAGACATGTTTATATACCCTCATACCATTCAGCCCTCGGCACGTGCTCACCTTGGCATTGGGTCATCCATCCAATCAATCATACATAATTAGGACGAAAGCAAGAGACTCGTCAAGATGAATCAAACGAGACCAAACTCGATGGGCTTGCGTTGTCTAATTACGGAGTTCCTATGGCCACCTTCCGGCTCCAACATCAGACCCTGGTTACCATATAGTATCAAAGTATTCGTCAAGACTAATCCAATGAGCCCAAACTCGATGGGGTTGCGTCGTTTAATTACGGAGTTCCTATGACCACCTTACAACTCCAACATCAGACCCTGGTTACCATATAGTATCAAAGTACTCGTCAAGACTAATCCAATGAGCTCAAACTCGATAGGGTTGCATCGTATAATTACGGAGTTCCTATGGCCACCTTCCGACTCCATCATCAGACCCTGGTTACCATATAGTATCAAAGTACTCGTCAAGACTAATCCAATGAGCCCAAATTCGATGGGGTTGCGTCGTTTAATTACGGAGTTCCTATGGCCACCTTCCAACTCCAACATCAGACCTTGGTTACCATATGGTATCAAAGTACTCGTGAAGACTAATCCAATGAGCTCAAACTCGATAGGGTTGCATCGTTTAATTACGGAGTTCCTATGGCCATCTTCCGACTCCATCATCAGACCCTGGTTACCATATAGTATCAAAGTACTTGTCACGACGAATCTAATGAGCTCAAACTCGATAGGGTTGCATCGTTTAATTACGGAGTTCCTATGGCCACCTTCCGACTCCATCATCATACCCTGGTTACCATATAGTATCAAAGTACTTGTCAAGACGAATCTAATGAGCTCAAACTCGATAGGGTTGCATCGTTTAATTACGGAGTTCCTATGGCCACCTTCCGGCTCCATCATCAGACCCTGGTTACCATATAGTATCAAAGTACTTGTCAAGCCGAATCTAATGAGCTCAAACTCGATAGGGTTGCATCATTTAATTACGGAGTTCCTATGGCCACCTTCCAGCTCCATCATCAGATCAGCTCTATGGCACAATAACATTGCATTGTCATCCGATTTGTACATGCATTCTAAATTTCAGCTCAATAGGAATCCGGGAAGTGGATTAAATTTAAATTGCAAGATTTGATTACAGAACGACAGACAACGGGACAGGTGAAACTAAATAAAAGCTTGTAAAAATATGAGACGCATTGTCACTATATCTCATATCATATCATAGGGCCGATCACCAAATATCAGCAAGGCTTTTCAAAAATCGGCCAAAACGATCACATGATTTTTGAACGAGCCCTTAGCAGGGATCTGAAAATAGAAAAATATCCAGGTCTGTTAGAACTAGTTCGAAGTACTATAGTAGGAAGGATTCATGTTATTATTATATTACAATGGTAGTATACAAACAAATCAAAAGAAAATTAAGTTCCATCTGACGCTAGGTACTTTATTTAGCGTACCGAAACGAAGTTAGAAATTTTAATTTGCAACTGCAATAAACTTAAAATTAAAAAAAATATTCTGCTTATGAATGGAAAAAAATACGTTAAGTAAATGAGTTTTTAGGGTTCCGTAGTAAACTAGTGTTTAGTAATGGTCAAAAAACTCAGGCGCCCTTATTGTATTTTGAGGAGTATAAAATAATGGGAAATAATCACCAATTTTTTAAACTTTACTTGTGAACAGTAACAAAAAGAACTGCCATCCGTCAATTATCTAGTGACACTTATGCTCGGATGACTACGATAATCTGTTGACCTTATTTCCGCAAATTTTACATTAATGAGACAACTTTATCATTTTAATTAGTTACAATTGTCTACCCTTGGTTTATTTAATTTATTTTAAAAATAACACCCGATTGGGCAGTGGAATGACACGTGTATTAATCACAAATACATATTTTATTTATTTGAGGCATCAACAGCAGTACCTACTTATGAAATATAGGTACTTATAAAAATAATAGATTCGGATCTAAGTGGTTCTAAACAAGCCTACTCGTACGTATAAGTATTTAAAGAAACAAAAATAAGAAGTATTAAAACTTTTTTTTTGCGACATAAGTTCCAGGAACCTAATTCTTCCAGATCTAGACTTAGGCACATTTAAATCTGAATCACGAGCTGATTCGATTCTAATAATAAGAAAATCTCGTTTCAAAATGTATGTTTCTGTAATTTCCAGTTCATACAAAAAACGGGACAACATTTTTAGTACCACCATTAATACCATTGTACTTGTTATAATGTATAACGAAATCAAATCTATATGATACCTACCAAACTTAAACTATTTGCATGTAAGTATAGGTACTACACACCGGGAAAGTAATTTAAGTTAAATTAAGGAGGTACTAATCAACTGTTATAGCTCTATCCTGCAACAAAGGTAAGGTACTCGTAGCGATTGAGGGGTCTTTATTCAATACTGGAATCTATTACGCATCAGGACTACTGATCAGTTTCTTCTAAAATACTCGTAAATACCTACCTATAGGCACATCCTGTCCTAGTAAAAATATATTAATGAGACAACTTTATCATTTTAATTAGTTACAATTGTCTACCCTTGGTTTATTTAATTTATTTTAAAAATAACACCCGATTGGGCAGTGGAATGACACGTGTATTAATCACAAATACATATTTTATTTATTTGGGGCATCAACAGCAGTACCTACTTATGAAATATAGGTACTTATAAAAATAATAGATTCGGATCTAAGTGGTTCTAAACAAGCCTACTCGTACGTATAAGTATTTAAAGAAACAAAAATAAAGAAGTATTAAAACTTTTTTTTTGCGACATAAGTTCCAGGAACCTAATTCTTCCAGATCTAGACTTAGGCACATTTAAATCTGAATCACGAGCTGATTCGATTCTAATAGTAAAAAAATCTTGTTTCAAAATGTATGTTTCTGTAATTTCCAGATCATACAAAAAACGGGACAACATTTTTAGTACCACCATTAATACCATTGTACTTGTTATAATGTATAACGAAATCAAATCTATATGATACCTACCAAACTTAAACTATTTGCATGTAAGTATAGGTACTACACACCGGGAAAGTAATTTAAGTTAAATTAAGGAGGCACTAATCAACTGTTATAGCTCTATCCTGCAACAAAGGTAAGGTACTCGTAGCGATTGAGGGGTCTTTATTAATTACTGGAATCTATTACGCGTCAGGACTACTGATCAGTTTCTGCTAAAATACTCGTAAATACCTACCTATAGGCACATCCTGTCCTAGTAAAAATATATTCAAAAGGTATGACATTAAAAAAATAATAATTTCATATCTATGTCTCTACATACTTATGTACTCCAATTATATCCGGACTCGTATATGCATTGAGATGAATATTTTTCGATCGACGTCTTGGTTGGTGTTGCCTACATATTGTTTACTCATATGTACAATTTTACAAGTGCGATACAATGTCAGTGGTTCGCGGTAAGCCTCCGTAACAACCATACTAAAGGAAAATAATGGGACCATATATTCAATCTATTAAAAATATAACTATACCTAAATATTGAAGAAATAAATACTGCGTACCTTTAACGTTACCATTTCGGTTTAGTAACAGATAGGTATCTAATACAAATGTTCGCAAGTCTCAACTTTTGTGTAATACATTAAGGAATAACGAATATTTTTTTGAGTGCAAAAGTCTAGCGAATCCAATATTACAGTTTTCTCTTTCGCTGCTCAGTCAACTATAATCATCTGTTCAACCATCAGCACGTTAATCACTAACGTCTGTGTCTAGCAATTTATTCGTAACTTCATATCCGACGGAAAGCGGATTGCAACCCGTAGTAACCCTGCAATCACATTCTCACTATATACGATGCATGTGACAATCATCTAATAAAATGACAACTCGAATAGGTCGCGTGAGAACTGTTTGAGTGACGTATATACTTCCCTTGGGGGCAACGGATCCATCAATTTAGTTATTGAAATTGTTTTGAGAATTATTGAAACAATTAATTTGCTATCGGACTAACCATATCAACTGGGCTCTTCCTATTTATGTACTGTAGTGATAGTGGGTGCCTAGTGCAGTAGATTGTTTTTTCTCTCTCTTGATAATGCCAGACGATTCGAAAATGCTTATAAGTGTGCTTAGTATAGCTTACTTGAATAAAGAATAGTTTGACTTTGACTAACCAAATTAATTTTCTCAATTGGATTTTAGTCACTTCTGTCGATGTTGATAACTCGGTACTGAGCTCTACTGTAATCTTATCTTTAAACGAAAGTAAAGTTTAAAAAACTAGACACATTATCTTAAGACCAAGCCACACCGGACACGTGCGCGTGTGCGTGACGTGCGCGTTGTATCGAATGAAGTGTCATATTAGATGGCACACCGCTTTCGTGGCGTGTACCTGCGCGTGACCAGCAAACGGTGAGCCATCTACTATGACATTTCATTCGATACAACGCGCACTTGCATGTAGAGATGTGCAAATTGCGGAAACTTTCCAAAAAAATCTTAATATTTCTTGAAAAATTCATGAAACTTTCACGAAATATAAAGGGAATTTAAATTTATGAAATCCTGCACACACATGCGGTGTCTGTCGCTAGGCCTTTAAGCGTGTAGATGCCTGCAACTTCAAGGATTTCTTATGGGCGTTGCCGATGCTCTAAAAACCTGTAAAAAGGCATTCTACGGAAACGTCACGTAACAATTTTTATGATAAACTAGATGACCCGCGGTGAACTTCGTATCAATTACCTATTTAATGTAGTCCAAATTTATTTTAACAGTTTATTTTTTATTTATTTTTGTAATTAACACATTTGAAGAATTAGTTTAGATTGACTCTAGTCTTAAGTTTTAGTTCTTGTTTTTCTTATATTCTCTAACATATTTTCCATTATTCTTACCTTTTAAACCTTCCCTGGACATTCACGAATATTTCAAGACCGAAATTAGCCAAATCGGTTCTGCCGCTCTCGAGTTTTAAGCAGACTAACGAACAACAATTCATTTTTATTTATATAAATAAAAGATAGATTAAAAACGTAAGCCGAGAAATATAGTAATATCTTGTATAGTTCGAGAAATATAAATTGAACGTTTATTTTTACTATAATGTAGGTAGAAAGTTACCAAATTATATTTCACGAACTATACCTAGCTTTTTATCAGGGTACCTGGCTACCATAGCGTCACGTAAGGGACAAAAATTAATGTTATCATGGAATACTCCTAAACTCCTTTTCCAAGAAGACTATCATAGTAGGGGGAGACTACTGAAAAGTTCCAGAAACGACTTTAGGTACTAAATCTGAAATAATTGCTAGACAGATATCTACGTTAATTAGACATGGCCGCGTGGTGACGACAGTAAGAATACATTAAAGACGGCTTTTTTCTATAGAGTTTCATAGCAAATATTGCTTTTTTACACCAGGACGGCAGATTTTTCACGACCCAACTGGGTGTCGTAAGTCGGAAGACGTCGAGTTGAGTGGTGAAAAATGACGAAAGGTTATTGAAAATTTATGATTATTATGTGGCAGCAGAATATTATGTGGTTGGTGTGACCCGCCGTAACCTGCTGATTGATAACTAAATTAAAGAATTATACTGAGCTGAACAGCGAAATTTTGGTATTTCCAATGCTTTTCCTCGTATACAGACGAATCACCGATGAATTCATCATACCTAATATCAAATAATGACACTCAGTTATTGATGTCGATTACATAAGTGTATCGTTTCCTTCCAAATGTCCTCGTTGACTACTGACGGGGCTTTGAACATAGTATTGGGGCACAATTTAACTGTTAGACAGAAGGAACCACAGATGTCATATATACCATAGATCAAGCAAACGTAACTACTTAGCGTGTCAAATGAACTCAGTCAAATCCACTGAGTTGTCCGTCTTTAATCGCAGCTTGCAGCTTTCGGGCGTCAAATTTTGTAAGTTAAAGTGAACGAAAATATTAATAATGCCTCCTTAAGTAATATTAATTGCAACAACACAAAAAATATGGATACTCAAGGGCCTGAGACATATTTAAAATCATAGGCAAGTAACAACTTCAGTACAAATCTGACACGCTCGGAACTTGTTTTTTCTATCCAAATCTAATTCTGTGGAAGTGGAAGGAACGCTATATTACCGTCATTTCACTCATGAAACTGTAAAACGGGCATGTCCCATCTTTGGAACATTACACTATTATGGTATTTTTAGGCGATAATTACTTTTATTTTAATGAGGAACGGGTCTTAGTCGAGTAAACTGACGTTTAATATAGTCCTGACGTTTCGGGCATAACGTTACAACCGTGCTCGCAGGCGATTTGGTGCACGTGCGCGTGACTTCCCAGCAATGTGCCATATAATATGACATTTCTTAAGCTACAACGAGACTGTGACGTAACGACTTAGTGTCTAAAATACTCATCATAATAATATATTTATATAATAGTAACTAAAAGCAAAATGTAAATTTGATTATATATTTGAATGTTAATAAAAAGTAACTTTCGTTTACGCTACGATGTGTTGAGCACCGCAATTTTTCCTACACAAGTACACATAATTAGCTACACTTACTATAAACACGTAGGTTACACGTCAAAGAAAAGCGAGCAATGACCCACTCGAAGCGTCACACCATTATTATGTAAACGTAACAATAAAGCGCAATGATAGTGCTTCAATACGTAATTAGCTCTCATTTACCAATTATTGTCACGCGGCTTTTTTTACTGTATTGGTGGCAAATTAATGGAAAACAGATATACAGGGTGGCCAAAAAATAAGTGAATTCCCGCTGCCAGTGTGGTTTTGGGAAGCAGAATAAGCTCGAAAGCAGATATACGTTCCCGGCCTATTTCTCGAAAGCTTGTAACTTGTAATACAAGCGGAAGTCCTTATCTTATTAATGATGTTAAAAAGAGACTTCCACTTGTATTACAAGTTACAAGCTTTTGAGAAACGGGCCTCAGGTTTTAGAAGTAGTTGTTATACTTAGTAGCACCTAGTACATACGTACGTATTAAAAGAACGAACCTTCGGAAACTCTCACAAACCTCTTATTATCAGTCAGAAAACCTCACTCGCATACGTGAAGCACTTTTTTTTTGATGGCCTTGTAAATAAAGTAGGTATAGCATATTTATATTCTTTTACTAGAGATAGTTAATCCATTTTTTGAAATTTAGTATTTGGATATCCACGATTATAAAAAACCTATTACGTAGCAGTAGCTCTAGTAACTCTACATCAACGAAGAACTTGATTAACGCTATTCCGGGGACTATCTATCTCCACATTCCACATAAAGTTTTTTTTATTAAAATCGTGTTATTAGTGGATGCGTTATCTAATTATGCAATATAATAATTATAGCTAGCAAGTATGAATAGATTAATTACTGTTTTATAACAAGGTGTATTAAATTATAAACTCTTAAAAAATGTCGCCACGCGAAGAACACTGTATATATTTTTTTACGTAAAAACACATTCATATAAACATTAACGATACGTAATTATACTATACCGCGAAGTTATTTAAATTCAGTATGCTTCTGGTTACCTGGATACCGTTTTTCTACAAAAATGCAGCATGAAATTAAAACTTCTTACTAAGCTAGTTTGACGTGGCTCTTCATAGGAATGGCTTTAATGTTAGTTTTCATTACTCATTATCATTTAGATGCATTTCTCTAATAGTTTTCTCTCTAGTACCTAATAAGCGTAAAAAAGAAACAATGGACTGATGAGATTCCTTTCATGCTCCGTAATAAAGAAAATGAGACTAGCTGAAGTAGCTGATAATTTATAGTGCGGCCACATGTTTTAGAAAAATGTCGCAATCGCATTTAATTTCACAATAGGGAATGGTATGACTTGTCCTGTTTAACAGAGATTACAGGCCCCACTCCCGTACGTATGTATTGGTCTTAAATTCTATTAAAACTAACTGTTTATACTACGTTTTTCAACTGCTGTGTCAGGTCGAACGCAGTGCGCATTTCGCAACGTGATCGTCCCAACAGACCGTACGCAGCTGTTGACAAAGACTGTAAGTACATGTACAGTCAAGTCTGTTGCTGCCTTTTTGTTCGGCACCGCATAGCGGCACAGCTAGGGGTGTTATTGCAATTGCGTAACTCGTGACTAGACTAACAGTCCAGTAGAGAGAGATCAAAGGGGATAGTACAGCAGTGGAAAGTAAAAAAAAAAAGACAACCTTTGCGATTTGAAGAATATGCAAAACCAGCTTGTCTTTTTGGATTCCACATTTGCTTAGTGACGAAGGTCGAGTTATTGTCTTACTCGTTTTTTTTTACTTTCCACTGCTGTACATAGGCCTCCCCTTTGGACCTACACCGGTAGGAAGCAACCTGCATCCACCGTCTCCCGGTGATCTTCAGATCGTCTGTGAGGGTGGACTACACTTCATTTGCCAAACCGTGGTCTCCACTTCTCAGCTTCATCGGCCTGCGTGCAATATATGTGGCGACCTGTCCATTGCGAATTCAGCTAGCTAATAGCCTCGTCCTGCCCAATGTGATTTATATGTGACATATTCGATGGTTTAGAACAAAAGAAAAGCGATTATATTTTCGAACTCATTAGGTTTCAATTTCAAAAGCTCTAATTTAGTATACGGGCAGGACGAGGATAGAACTATGTACAGTCACCACATGGGAATGTTGAGCCACTTGGCAATGAATGCAATTTGGTCGTGTAATATTATGGGTTCGGTATTTTTCGTTAGTAGGCACGATCGCGACATGACCGATGTTCCCCGATGATATGACAGTCAAATACGAATCTTTGTTGCGTCAAAATTTCAGTGTGTCAAAACTAGTTGAAATAATAAAAATTTCTTCGTCTACGAGAATTAAGGATTAGTCGTCGGCCATTATTAGACGCTAGATGTCGTTGTTCCTAGAGGAAACTGGATAACGACAGTTCTTCATAGATTTGTTTAAAACCGTTTAGTAATTTTTTCTTTTTTTTTTTATTCAAATTGGAAGCCATGATTTATCTGATATTAATAGGCGAGGTATTTTTTTCATTCATATTTATGTAAATAGGCATGTTATCGAGCAATTTTAAATTATTTTTTTCATTGACAGAGACAAATGCTATTGCTGTCTTTATTATCATTCGTTACAGCTCAGTTGACGTTAGTTGAAAACTTATGTAATGTAACCTTTGTAGAAATATGGTAGGTAACCTTTGACAATCTACCCATAATCCTATAATCTGTCAGTAGCCATAAAAATGTTTAATAGAAACTTGATAGTTTCTGACTGAAATTCTAACTTTGAAAAAATACCTGTCAGTGACAGCCGTTAAAAGGAAAGTGAACGAAATTACCATCAGGGCTCTGAAGTTAGATTGACGTCTCCAGGTCTAAAGCGGATGTTATAACGTAACTATAGTAACGTCTGCTTCCGGAAAAATAGCGAACAATCATTGGTTACACATTTTTGTTATTACGTAACCATGGTAATGTCACCTTCTGAAGAATACGCGAGCGGTCATTGGCTAATCGTAGCAACGACCGCCCCATTGATCAGCAGAGTTCGGCCGCAGTCGTGATACCAGCCTCATAAGAGTTCGGAACCCGATTTGTATTATTCGACCAAGTTGCGAACAGTTGCAAGTGGCTCAACAATCCCATGTGGTGACTGTACTATCATAGGAACAGTCAAAGACAAAATAAGGGGTATACAAAAACGTTCAAAAATATGTCCCAGTGCACTCTAATTCTGTGTAATAAGAACGTCGTAACATATTTATGAACGGATTCTTTCGATACTTATTTTTGCACTTGACTGAACATTGAAAAAAGGAGTTAAAGCAGGCAGTAAAAATATCTATTGCATTCGTTATATACTCGTAATTATATTATTAATAAATTTAATTGTCCCTGAATATTCTCTTAGAAGTTTCGTATCTTCCTTTCGGTGCATTGCTATCCGTCACACATTATATTTTGTACCTTTATCGACTTTCCTTAGGTGAATTCTTTCGATTCTTTCTTTCTTTTTGGTGTGACCGACCAGCCCTCACGATATGCTAAAACATTTGCCTAACCAATGTAATAGAAGGTTTGCGTAACCAACGCTCTGCAAGCAATGATAATACTCAGCTAGCCGTAATACCTTATTTACTGGCCGGCGATCTAAAGCTAGATTTTCGCCACTATCCCGATTCCACGCTGTCGTTTTGCGTGCCAGCTACGTGCTCAGCCGTGTGCCAAATTAAACGGAAAAGGCACAGGAGAATGCACTTAAAAGCAAATTACAAAGTGCTATGAAGCTTGCATAAAAAGAAACAAAGGGGAAGATTTGAAAAATAGTTTCCCGTGCCGTTGAGAATATTTTTTTAGCTATATGGTATTTTTTTCGGATTGGTGTTTTATTCAAATCTAATGAAGCTGGTTACCCAAAATTACTCTTCATGACTAACTATTGTCAATGTTGTGATTGTTGTCACTTACGGACAAGAAGGAACAGAAACCAAGATTTAACTCTCTTCATTTTTTTTGTTACTGTAGTATCTCGTCTCGCCAACAATAGAAGGTATAATTCTAATTAGACAGCGTTTTATAGAAATAAATTATTAAGCTACAACATAACCCCTACCCAAAAATAAGTCTTTTAAATAGATATATTATTTAATTTAAACTCAGTGATGAACTCACATAGGTAGGGCACCAACCGGATTCGCCAGTTATCAAAACATCACCAAAAGATATCGACAGGAACTTTGCACCTGCCTTTTGAAATTCTTAAACGTGTACCTATAAATAGAAAAGCGTATGTTATTTCAAGTAAATTGTCTCGAACTAGTTAAGTAACAGCTGCTGCATGACTTAGCAGGTGCCCAGGATACTATGCTGTCAGAAAGTCAAATTAAATATCAGTAATGTCTTGACATACGACGTTGCAACTAAGGGCAGTGAAATAGTACTCAAGAATGGCTTGCAAGGTTGCCGTCATAAAAGGTCCTCGGGCATCGGCCATTATTCATCGTGAATGCGTTGTCGGAATTTGTGGCTGCAGTTGGCATAAATCATTATCTGTCGTGTGAAATGGCAGGTAATTTGCTTTTGCTTTGTCATTGTAACGATATTGTTGAAATAAAAGTAGCTGGCTAAGGCTAGAGGAGGAAAGTAGCTGGCTGCTTTCTGAATGAACTAATTCAGAAAATAGCTGGCGGCTTTCTGAATGAACTAATTCTTCAATTGATGATGTAAATAAAATATTATCGAGTTCATAGGTATTCTTTGATATGCGTTAAATGGGGATATTAAGAAATTGCTTAAAAAAATTTTTTTTTATAGGTAACTCCATAACAGTAAGAGTTAAGATACTAGTTTCTTAAAGAATTTAATAATATTTTACCTAAATAAGCTTCCCTTAAATTTAACGCAAAAAAAACACCCAGTACAATTGCGGACTGAATTCCAATGAGCATAAAATGTCCCTACACGGTAATATCAACTCGACTGCACTTACTCTAGCTTTGACTATGATTGCCTCTAAAGCTATTTGGCGTGTTAAAAGCTTTCGTTAACAGGGAAAAGTAATTTTATTATGAAAACTAAGTTGGCTAGTGTTTTTTTTCACTGTTCGCACAAAGGGGTGAGCCAACACAAACAGACCTAGGCTATGTGCTTTTAGTATGTCCTTTTACGACCTAAATGCAAAACGGTGCGGTTTTTCTCCAAGCGCTGTTATATTAAAAAAAATTAAAGAAAAAAAACCTTTTTAAAAACAAGCTTTTATTATTTGTTTATAAAATGAACTAAAAAGTTACAAATAAATTACCTCTAAAAAGAAATATAACACTTTGTAACTTGATTCTAACCTTTAACGACAAATATGCGTCTTCGTCTAGGACAAAATAATTCCATATTGTACAAATTTATTTAATTTTAACACTAAAACTTTTCACCATACATAATTATTCAATCTCGTCCCCCCTCTTTATCATAGTCCCCATTTATAAATGAAAGCGTGTTACATTTAATACAACACAACATTTTCCTCAAGCTATCACAATGTAACACGCTTTCATTTATAAATGGGGACTATGATAAAGAGGGGGGACGAGATTGAATAATTATGTATGGTGAAAAGTTTTAGTGTTAAAATTAAATAAATTTGTACAATTTGGAATTATTTTGTCCTAGACGAAGACGCTTATTTGTCGTTAAAGGTTAGAATCAAGTTACAAAGTGTTATATTTCTTTTTAGAGGTAATTTATTTGTAACTTTTTAGTTCATTTTATAAACAAATAATAAAAGCTTGTTTTTAAAAAGGTTTTTTTTCTTTAATTTTATTTTTAACTTTTTAGTACCTCTATTTTTAATTCGAGATTTACTACGACGTAGTTCGTAGCGCGTAGCAGCGTTATTCCGTTCTAAGTCCGTAGTTCGTTCACATGATATGTAATATGTACTGATTTAAATATCAATAATGTTTAAATTATGTAATCACTTGTTAGTTATTTGTAACGTTTCTCATTCTATCCATTTCTTTTAATGCATCAACATTACAAGGTTTCTTCGACGTCAACTTGGAGCAGTCAAGTTCTTCGATTTGAAGACCTGCTAAAGACCTAACTGCTTAAAGCTACATAAGCTTGACCAGCAGCGAACAATTTCGAGCCTAGATAAATAACAGCATGATCTACAGTAGTTCCCTGCATTTTATGAACAGTTGAAGCCCAAGACAAGACAATCGGAAGCATTCTTCTTTCAGCTGTGCCGTGATTAAATTAAGCAGGAAATTGAACTGATTTAGGGTGTATTATGTGAATGCCATCGTTACCAAAGTCTACGCGAACCGATGGTACATCGCTTTTAATTGATCTTGTGCTATTATTTTAAACATTTGTGTATTCTTCTTCCTAAAATGTTCGAGAACGGCTGAATTATATTTATTGACCTGCTGATTCGTTGGGTAAATACGTAGAGCTTTTTCAATCGAGAACTCTCTAGAGCTATTTGAAGATACTTTCTGCAAAAGATCAGAAAAGTGTTCGGTAGTCAGCTCATCAACTCTTAAAGCGTTCAATATATTCACAAACTTGTCGCAACCTTTTTGTCTCATGTTCTCTTTTAGCTCTATTAAAGAGAACAAGCGCCACAAATGTGTCGCTGGAACCATTCTTGCTGGTTGATCGAATACTTGGTTTCCGCGTACCGGAAGCAGTTGAGCACAAGAGCACATTAAGACCACCGAACATTTCTTCACTATTCTTAAGTTGTTTTAATCTAGAGTCGATCATGCAAAGCATCTCATACGGGACCATTGATATTTCGTCAATAAATAGAAATTGTATATCTTTCCACTGTCACCGCATCAATCTGAGAAAATTTCCCGTCAGCATGGGCATCTGGGTTATCCTTCCATCTTTTTGCACAGGTAGCTTTAGTGCAGTATGAAGTGTAAAGCCTCCAATCAAACGCGCTGCAACCCCTGTTAGAGCGCACACTTTAACGATAGTCTTGGCATGGCAACGGTTGGCTTGATTTTTCAGCAATTTGAACAAAAATGTTTTACCAGTTCCTGCATTCCCTGTTATGAAGAGCCTTAGTCTGTTGTCGTTTCCTTGAATCTGCTCTTGAATATTTCGTGTCACAAATCGAAACACTTCCGCCTGATCAGCATTCATAGCTCTGCAAGACGTATTGAACTCACGGTCCATCCCCCCAGCCAGAGGTCCGTTGTAGAGGGATAAGGGCTACAATACAACAGGGTTCGCCCTGGTACCCTGAGGCGCAACGTTAGCGGCAAGACATGTTTATATACCCTCATACCATTCAGCCCTCGGCACGTGCTCACCTTGGCATTGGGTCATCCATCCAATCAATCATACATAATTAGGACGAAAGCAAGAGACTCGTCAAGATGAATCAAACGAGACCAAACTCGATGGGCTTGCGTTGTCTAATTACGGAGTTCCTATGGCCACCTTCCGGCTCCAACATCAGACCCTGGTTACCATATAGTATCAAAGTATTCGTCAAGACTAATCCAATGAGCCCAAACTCGATGGGGTTGCGTCGTTTAATTACGGAGTTCCTATGACCACCTTCCAACTCCAACATCAGACCCTGGTTACCATATAGTATCAAAGTACTCGTCAAGACTAATCCAATGAGCTCAAACTCGATAGGGTTGCATCGTATAATTACGGAGTTCCTATGGCCACCTTCCGACTCCATCATCAGACCCTGGTTACCATATAGTATCAAAGTACTCGTCAAGACTAATCCAATGAGCCCAAATTCGATGGGGTTGCGTCGTTTAATTACGGAGTTCCTATGGCCACCTTCCAACTCCAACATCAGACCTTGGTTACCATATGGTATCAAAGTACTCGTGAAGACTAATCCAATGAGCTCATACTCGATAGGGTTGCATCGTTTAATTACGGAGTTCCTATGGCCATCTTCCGACTCCATCATCAGACCCTGGTTACCATATAGTATCAAAGTACTTGTCACGACGAATCTAATGAGCTCAAACTCGATAGGGTTGCATCGTTTAATTACGGAGTTCCTATGGCCACCTTCCGACTCCATCATCATACCCTGGTTACCATATAGTATCAAAGTACTTGTCAAGACGAATCTAATGAGCTCAAACTCGATAGGGTTGCATCGTTTAATTACGGAGTTCCTATGGCCACCTTCCGGCTCCATCATCAGACCCTGGTTACCATATAGTATCAAAGTACTCGTCAAGACTAATCCAATGAGCTCAAACTCGATAGGGTTGCATCGTATAATTACGGAGTTCCTATGGCCACCTTCCGACTCCATCATCAGACCCTGGTTACCATATAGTATCAAAGTACTCGTCAAGACTAATCCAATGAGCCCAAATTCGATGGGGTTGCGTCGTTTAATTACGGAGTTCCTATGGCCACCTTCCAACTCCAACATCAGACCTTGGTTACCATATGGTATCAAAGTACTCGTGAAGACTAATCCAATGAGCTCAAACTCGATAGGGTTGCATCGTTTAATTACGGAGTTCCTATGGCCATCTTCCGACTCCATCATCAGACCCTGGTTACCATATAGTATCAAAGTACTTGTCACGACGAATCTAATGAGATCAAACTCGATAGGGTTGCATCGTTTAATTACGGAGTTCCTATGGCCACCTTCCGGCTCCATCATCAGACCCTGGTTACCATATAGTATCAAAGTACTTATCAAGACGAATCTAATGAGCTCAAACTCGATAGGGTTGCATCGTTTAATTACGGAGTTCCTATGGCCACCTTCCGGCTCCATCATCAGACCCTGGTTACCATATAGTATCAAAGTACTTGTCAAGCCGAATCTAATGAGCTCAAACTCGATAGGGTTGCATCATTTAATTACGGAGTTCCTATGGCCACCTTCCAGCTCCATCATCAGATCAGCTCTATGGCACAATAACATTGCATTGTCATCCGATTTGTACATGCATTCTAAATTTCAGCTCAATAGGAATCCGGGAAGTGGATTAAATTTAAATTGCAAGATTTGATTACAGAACGACAGACAACGGGACAGGTGAAACTAAATAAAAGCTTGTAAAAATAGTACAAAGATTGGAGCTGGAACTTTATCAGGGACATTTCACGAGAATGTCCCTTACGTAACACAATTCTTCCAGACCTTACCTTAAAATCCTCATAATGAAAATATGGATTCTGTCTAGATTGGCTTACTTGGCTATCAAATTGACAATATTTTCTCCAGCCTTACGAATTCGATTTAAGTAATAAGTATCCAAGGACCATAGTTTAAAGTATTTCGTTTGGGGCATTGTCGCGGAATACCCTCTCACATCCATTTTTTTTTACATTTATTTTGCTAGTCGCCTTTAGAAACCTTTTTTCCAAAAGGTTTAATAAAGGCTTCATAACCTATATCCACGCAGCAGAGAATTCTAATTTCGACGCTGTCAGTATCACACCATCCCTAAAAGCTTTTGTCATCTTAATACAAAACCCCTAAATAATTAGTGTCTTAATAAGAACACGGATTCTCTTAAAAACAGACTGGCGCGGGTCATGATTGCGCATAAATTTATCATAAGCTGTGATAAAAAAGCTCGGGCTGGGCTTTGATTAAAATGAATGATTTCATCCGACTTAATGATGTTTCTTCTTTCTTTTATGTCGAGTCTGAATATACTCTTATACAGCATACGAGTGAGATAAAAGCATATACTCTTGGTTTAATATTTACTATTTCACAAATCCAGTTTGTGAGATGTTTGGAGTGAACACATTTGGGGTTTTTGTAACAGCTTCTTTTGTTTCCATTTGAAACACTCAACTTCAAAGGAACGAAATAATTACAATCGAAGTAGCAAAGTAGTTTGTCTAGAACTTCTATTTGTAGCTACACTTTAAAGGCCTCAACCATACTTTTGACATTCCACAACATTCAAGCATTCGGGTTTTCACCTCAATACATATCCACACCGTGATATGTAATACTTTATAAAATCCTTATCCTTAGGGAGACTCTATTACAAAATAAATAATGATATGATACACTATTCTAGACTGTTTTCTGTTAATAAGTAAATTAAAGAACAACGTCTCAAGAAAAGCAAATCCATTTTACCCAACTCCAGTCTGAAAACAAAATAAACATAGAAGCAGACATTGTATAACATTGAAAGCGTCTCGATATCGAGGTTGAGCTGAAGCGACAATGTTTCCTTGGCAACTAACTAGATTGTTATTTCCTTTGCTTACCTACCGCAAGAAAACCGTCATCTGGACTTCTAAAGTGCACCGGATAAGCTAGAGATCAGGATCACAATTGACAACATACAATTTTGGTCTATTTTTTGATGCAACGAAATAGCCACTGAAAATAGGAACCCTATTTTCAGTGGATATTTCGTATATTATAATATACTTAACGTCATCAGATTCTAATCAACTTTACTTCTTAATACAAAAATCAAAAAGTTTTCAACTGTAATAAAACAACGTAACCTAACAATACCATTAATTGCGCTCTTCAATAAAATATAGCTATACAAAAATTAATCTTAAAGACCGTTTTCTTCCAAACTACGTTTGGGTAGCGATTAGATCCAATTAATAATAAGAACGGTTGTTTGATTAGAATATAATAGTCCAAGAGCCAGTGAACCCTGAGAGTAACGGTCTTCCTGTAAGGTTAGAAATTTGTATACTAACGGTTTATGGAATTCTAAGAGCAATAGCCATGACCTGGCAGGCGTCAGCCCTGCACGTCATCAGGCCCTTTATATTTTGAACTGTTAATTAAATTGGATTTCAAAACTTGTTTCTGTAAGTTTGAAAAATGTATAGGATAAAGTTAATTTATTGTACATCTTAAAAAAAAATTGACAGGCGATTACAATAAGCAGAAGTATATGACAGGTCAATTAGAAAATGCACAGTTGATGAGGTAAAATAAACTTCATCCTGTATACTCGAAATTTTTATATGTCTTCAAATAAACATCTCGGAGTAAGTATGTGCAATGCCAGGCGGTTTAGAACAGCATAAGACCTTGCCAGGCGAGGAGACAGTTAAGTAAATTGGGTTTCAAAACTTGTTTCTGTAAGTTTGAAAATGTAATAGGATAAAGTTTATTTATTGTACATCTTAAAAATAAATTGACAGGCGATTACAATAAGCAGAAGTATATAACAGATCAATTAGAAAACGCACAGTTGATGAGGTAAAATAAACTTCATCCTGTATACTCGAAATTTTTATATGTCTTCAAATAAACGTCTCGGAGTAAGTATGTGCAATGCCAGGTGGTTTTGAACAGCATAAGACCTTGCCAGGCGAGGAGACACTTAAGTAAATTGGGTTTCAAAACTTGTTTATGTAAGTTTGAAAATTTAATAGGATAAAGTTTATTTATTGTACATCTTAAAAATAAATTGACAGGCGATTACAATAAGCAGAAGTATATGACAGATCGAATGGAAAACGCACAGTTGATGAGGTAAAATAAACTTCATCCTGTATACTCGAAATTCTTATATGTCTTCAAATAAACGTCTCAGAGTAAGTATGTACAATGCCAGGCGGTTTTGAACAGCGTAAGACCTTGCCAGGCGAGGGGACAGTTAAGTAAATTGGGTTTCTTAACTTGTTTCTGTAAGTTTGATAATTTAATAGATAAAGTTTATTTATTGTACTTACATCTTTAAAAAAAATACAGGCGAGTAATCGCTAGTTAGTCGGTAGTAGTAGTAGAGTAGTTGCTAAGGGCGTGCGATTGAGAGGTGCACCTGTCCCCTCGCCTGGCAAGGTCTTATGCTGTTCAAAACCGCCTGGCATTGTACATACTTACTGTGAGACGTTTATTTGAAGACATATAAAAATTTCGAGTATACAGGATGAAGTTTATTTTACCTCATCAACTGTGCGTTTTCTATTCGATCTGTCATATACTTCTGCTTATTGTAATCGCCTGTCAATTTATTTTTAAGATGTACAATAAATAAACTTTATCCTATTAAATTTTCAAACTTACAGAAACAAGTTTTGAAACCCAATTTACTTAACTGTCTCCTCGCCTGGCAAGGTCTTATGCTGTTCAAAACCGCCTGGCATTGCACATACTTACTCCGAGACGTTTATTTGAAGACATATAAAAATTTCGAGTATACAGGATGAAGTTTATTTTACCTCATCAACTGTGCATTTTCTAATTGACCTGTCATATACTTCTGCTTATTGTAATCGCCTGTCAATTTATTTTTAAGATGTACAATAAATTAACTTTATCCTATTTTTTCAAACTTACAGAAACAAGTTTTGAAATCCAATTTACTTAACAGTTCAAAAAATAAAGGGTCTGATGACGTGCAGGGCTGACGCCTGCCAGGTCATGGCTATTGCTCTTAGAATTCCATAAACCGTTAGTATACAAATTTCTAACCTTACAGGAAGACCGTTACTCTCAGGGTTCACTGGCTCTCCAGCTATAAAGAAGCTAAGGATATACAGTACCTAGATACTCTACCTAATTTTATTATCTGTTCTCCTCTACCTAAAGTCTGTTTGAAAGAAGCAATAAGTCCGCCTTTTGTGACCTCTGTTCGATGTATTTTTGTTGTTATTCTGTATTTTTAGGTGTGCAATAAAGAGTTTTAGATAGATTAGACTAGATTTTGTACAGGCTGCAAGTATATAAAGCACAAGGTTGTCACATGCTAGCTGTCGACCTCTAAAATTTAAAAGGGGTGCCCTTTTTTAAAAACCTATCCATAATTATATGGATAGGTTTTTAAATATTCCATGCCTAAATCTCGGCAAGAAGCTCTTTTCACGGCAGGGTTTGCTAACTAAACTAGTCTATCATCACGCAAGTTATAAACAGAACGAATAACGCTCAGCATAGCATAAAGTTACAGAAGACATTGTATGCAAAATGTATAGAATGAAAGTTACACAGAATTAGCCGCTGGCTAAGGATACTTGACTGGGGAGCATTTCAGTGAGAATAAATACAGTGCACTCCCATAAGCCCTACCACAAACAAGACTTTCATTCAATGTGGTGTTTGCCCGAGCAATGGAGCATAGTACCCTCTGGGTACTATTGGCTATTCCTATTCACGGGATTTATCAACAGAGGCTAGAATTCTCAGCATTTTTTGCTGTCATATCGACTGTCGATATGGGTCCATTGCAAAAAAATTGTACATAATTAAAGTCCTTAACATTTAACGTCATAATTTTTGTGTTACGACGTTAAAATTTGTGTAATTTCCTATCAGCGATCAACAATACGAACATTTTTTTTTTATTTGCCTGTGATTTTCTCGACAAAATGATTCGATGATAATTATCTAGAGAAATTTCGAGTTCCTTTATTTGATTACGTGAATCAATTACAAGTGGAGAGAGTAAGTAGTAATTAAACACGACTAGATACGGGCGTCACGCCATCTATTAAATAAGGCAAGCGAACAGTCTTGTTAGAAAACTGACAGTCGATACATCTATTAAGTTTGAATTGTTCTTCTCTACACAAACTTATATTAGTAAGTCATCATCATCATCATCATATCAGCCGAAAGACGTCCACTGCTGAACATAGGCCTCCCCCAAAGATTGCCACAATGACCGGTCCTGCGCCACCCGCATCCAGCGGACTCCTGCGACCTTCACCAGGTCATCGGTCCACCTTGTGGGGGGCCTACCCACGCTACGCCTTCCGGTACGTGGCCGCCACTCAAGAACCTTCCCGCCCCAACGGCCATCGGTTCTACGCGTAATGTGCCCCGCCCACTGCCACTTCAGTTTAGCGATTCGGAGAGCTATTTCGGTTACTTTGGTTCTGCAGCGGATGGTCTCATTTTTAATCCGATCACGCAGAGAGACTCCTAGCATAGCCCTCTCCATTGCCCTTTGGGTGACTTTGAGCTTTCTTATGAGACCCATTGTAAGCGGCCACGTTTCAGTACCGTATGTCATCACTGGCAACACACACTGATTAAAGACTTTCGTCTTCAAACACTGCGGAATATTGGACGAAAATATGTGTCGTAGCTTCCCGAACGCTGCCCAACCGAGTCGGATTCGACGATTGACCTTTTTCTCGAAGTTGGACCTACCTAACTGAATAGTTTGCCCTAGGTATATGTATTCGTCTACAACTTCGAGTGTAAAGTCTCCGATTATTACGGGAGTTGGTGCTACATGGGAATTCGACATGATTTTCATCTTATCCATGTTCATCCTAAGACCAACTCGCTCGGAGGCTTTACTGAGGTCAACGAGCATAGCACTTAAGTCCTCCAAGGTCTCAGCCAAGACTACTATATCGTCAGCGAATCGAAGGTGAGTGAGGTACTTGCCGTTTATGTTGATACCCAGCCTTCTCCAGTCCAGAGTCTTAAAGACATCCTCCAGTGCAGCGTGCACATTGTAAGTTAATATTAGTAAGTATGTAACCTAATTAATTGTTAGGCAAACTATTTTTTAGTACAGATGGTGTTTTTTTATGCAGTAGTGCGAGAAGTGGTGTTGATTTAAAACACTCCCTTCGGTCGTGTTTTATTTGTCACCACTCGTTTCAGCGTTTTTCGCACTTTTATCGTAATGTATTCTACTATTATTGTATGGGGCCGGTTAGATAAATCATCGTTGAGACAAGTCGACCCAGCAACACTTTTGTAGCAAAAGATTTTTTTTACGGATCACCAGTTTTTTCTTACCCCCTGTATATCGTAATTATAATAAATAAACATATATAAAAAAACAATAGTCGCTTGTAGATGTTTATATTGCAAGTAGACGCAGTTTTCATCACCCCAACCAATAGATATCCAATCCAGATTACCCATGAGTATTTTGCCCCTTGGTCAGGAAAATGGATTTTTCGCCAGCGACGCAGGCGGTATCTAATTGCTGGGGGATGGAAAAAATTAGGAACGCGTAGAGAGCATTTCGCAGCTTGTTGCAAACGAGGGTACAATCCATGGCATAAATATATATACAATTTTATACCTTATACTTCAGACATAAATAAAAAGTGTATACATATTTATGCCCTTGACTGTACACTTATCAGTGCCATATCTTAAGGCTGCTTGAGAGGTGGTGAAAAAACCTATATGCTTTATAAAGATACCTGTACAGACAAGCCTTCTAGAAAATTGAAACAATGTAATGTTGTCATATTTTGTTTACCGTCTCGCATCATTCATCTCATCTCATTTTATAATGCTATAGACACCAAGGAACTTACTTATACTTTACCTACGTAAACTTTATGAATAGGGGTTGGAATTATGGGTGCAAAACTTGAACAAAACTTCTCAAGTGGACTTGACATAGCACATACATCCATAAAATATACATATCTACACACCCACACATTGTAAGTTAAGTTTCCGAGATATGGCATAAAATTGGATACAGATTTTTCAATAATATAAGTATTTTTCTTGGTTAAAGTGTTCCCATATATCAATTTTAGTTTTGTTAAAGTTTTGCACCCATAGTTCCGACCATCCGACCCCTACTTATGAATTATCCGTCTATCAATACAAAAAAATCACCTTGCAAACCAACAACCCTGACTGTCTGTTGATTAACTAATATCGACATGAAGGTCTCAGCCGATCTAGCAAAGATGCCATTCTGCAATCGTATACGATAAGCGATAAGCCACGTGATCATAATAATGTGTGGAAATCACGTGATTTTTCGTTCAAATCTGTCATTCTGAAAGTGCATTCAGACTAAACGAGCATTCGCTATTCTATCCCCCACTCTACGAAATCAACCAGTCACGTTTTTTGTAACGATCGAATTTCGTAGAGTAGGAGGGTTATAATAGCGAATGCTGGTTTGGTCTGAATGCACCTTCATACGTTTAGTACTGGTCTGCAGTTCTCACCTACTTTACACGCCTTTAAATTGTAACATTTCCTAACAGGCGACCTCAACATCTTAACATTCCCAACTTCCCAAGTATTATAGAGGACACTAAGTTCCCTCGCTCGAAGACGTTTCCGTTTCACCAACTTGTGCCAACACTAACTGTTAACCATTCATTCGAATTGGCACTTGGCACCTAACTGCGGCGGCATGTTAATGCGGTATTGTCGGAATTAAATGCCGAGCCGTGAATGCAATGCCTAAATCTGACAGTTGGTGAGATTTGGCATAACTGAGTCATTTTTAAACAGACTTCAAAAAAGGTTCTCAATTCGACTGTTTTTTTTAATGTAACTCGATATCTCCGAGAATCGTGAACCGATTTTCATTTTTTTTATTGTACGGGTATAACCACAAGATTGGTCCCATTGGCACCAAGTCGGGTCTGATAATGAGATTTTGTAGAAATCAGTTTTTAATTTGTTTAATTTGGTGATTATAAACAATTGCTATTTACGGCGATTTTTTCTCTAACCTTAGAGCTTTTCTCACTTTGAGTCTAAACATCCGTCCTAGAATTATCCAAGATAAATGATAAAATAATAGCAATACTAAAGAGGGCATTGAACCTATCTTTCAATTGTGCCAAAGATAAGAACTTCACTTAGTCTTTCTCTTTCTGTAAAAGACTCAAATGACAGATAAGGATAATGATATTATAACGTCAGATTTGGCAGACGTTTATCATAAATACATACATCATCAGCCTATGATTGTCCTCTGCTGGACGTAGGCCTCTCCTGTTAACTATGCGTATAAACGCATTAGGAGGTAAATGCCCAAGGCAGGCGTTTATGAATCACCGATATCACTATAAATAACCTACGTAATCAATAACACTAATCAATATACACGTTACATACACGTCTTAATATCGTCCACTTACCATACCAAAACTTACCATAAAAACTGTTACTACAGTACTCTTAACAAACTCGTAAATCAGAATTGAGATACGAGCTTTATTTCAAGTAGGTATTTGTTACTGTGAGTTCCGGTTGTCAATCGACGGTGTCACATCATATGTATAGTTTTTGTTTAGTACATGGCAGCTTTACACAGGTTCATCCGATACTTTTCTCTTGTGTTAGGTAAGCATGTATCGTTAGACTTTCTGAGATAAATAATATCAATAGCAAAGGGGCATTACATTACACATAGAGCCCGTGTCATAGTCGATATTTTCTTTTAACAGACACAAAATAGATAAGTGTCAATGTCAATTGATGGATAAGGATAAAAAACATCGTCATATTAAATTTGGCAAACCTATTTTACAGCTTAATTCATTAATGAATGAATTAAGCTATAAAATATACCGATAAGCCCATTTCAAATTAAAAAAAAAAACAATATCAGAATTTGACGAAAATCAAATCCAATCAATAAAGGTGCATGCAGACCAAACGAGCATTCGCTATTCTATCCCCCACTCTACGTAATCAACGAATCACGTTTTGTGTAGCGATTGAATTTCGTAGAGTAGGAGGTTAGAATTGCGAATGCTCGTTTGGTCTGCATGCACCTTAACACTAATCAGAAAACATGTCTCTTGTTGTCATATCATATGATACGAGTTTGAATTAAGTTCTTGCTTAGCATGTAGCAATAAAGATGCATCAAACACTTTTCGCTTGTTGTATACAGGTTCACCAAAAAATAAATCCGTTCTCGTTGCCTGTGAGGTTTTGGAACTCAAAATATTTAGGTCCCCTAGGAGGTTATATTGATTTAAACTTTCACGATGATCACTCATATTTTAACGACAAACGTATGTTTCATTTTATCCTGACGTTTCGGGCATGACGATTATTCACTTCTAGGCTACAACTCGAGTGACCACCCTATCCTCGTAAGTTTACGTGATTAAGACTCGTTTTGTCCCTAGTACGTTTTTGAAAGTTCCAGAAGGGTAAATTTTTGACTATTACATCAAATTACTACTTCTGAAACTAGAAACTTTTTTCTAAAAAAAATCTCCTAAAGGTGAAGACGCATTTCTCAGCATGCGTACTGCGTTGGTACGCATTTTGTCTAATAAAATTGGCCGTTTAGTATGAAACGTGTAAGCATGCGTACGCGTGCGGAAAGCTGGACGCGGTCCCATACTAAACTGACATTTTCTATAGACAAAATGCGTACGCATGCTGATAAATGTGTGTTCACCCTTAGTCTGATTTCCGAAAAATGGCAGCGAAATAGCGCTTATTTTTTGCGATACATAGGTTTAGACAAAGGATTTGCTTAATTGTATTCTCTTAATCGGGTGATCTATCTTTGTTTGTCTACTGACCTAGGTCACCGGTGTGCTTTGATAAATTATAGCGACTGTAATTTCAGGTTAACGGCTCGTATAAGCCGGTTTAGTTATAGCCGTAATAAAGACTATTTTAATAGTGTCTGTTAAAGTTGTATGATGTTTTTAGGTTATGTTTTGACGACTTTTAAAGCCGGTTAAACAGTAAAATACAGATGTGCTGCAAAATCATTTTCTTCGGTTTTTTACAAAAACCACAGATGTCATATATACCTACCATAGATCAAGCAAACGTATCTACTTAGCGTGTCAAATGAACTCAGTAAAATCTACTGAGTTGTCCGTCTTTAATCACAGCTTGCAGCTTTCGGGCGTCAAATTTTGTAAGTTGAAGTGAAAAAAAAACATTAATAATGCCTCCTTAAGTAATATTTATTGCAACAACACAAAAAAATATGAATACTGAAGGGCCTGAGATATATTTAAAATCATAGGCAAGTAACAACTTCAGTACAAAATCTGACACGCTCGGCCGCCATACAAATGAATGAACTTGTTTCTTCTATCCAAATCTAATTCTGTGACAAAAACGTCCTAATTCATGCTGTAGCCGTACCATGAGTTGGAAAGTAAAGGATACTTTAGGTTTTACTCGATACGTAATGCATTCTATTGCGCTCGCACTGACATTTGAAGCGATCGCGGTGGCCTGCTTTGCGTTTTGAGAAAAACCTAACGTTACCGATACTTGCAAAGTCATGGTACGGCTATTCTTGTCACAATCTTCTGTATCAATTCCATGATTCCAGTATCAATTCCACTGAAGCTTATTCTCTCTCTCTTCCTAAGCTACGAGTATGTATCCCACATGGTGGTGGGGTCAGCCTTCTTTATTTTTGTCCTCCACTTCGCCCTATCCTTGACATCGTTTTCAGAAACATTGCATTTAGCCATATCTGCCAGCAACGCATTTGTCCACTGAAGCTTATTGAGACAGAAATATAAATTCGATCGTTTGCGTGACGATACTAGGGGAAAAGATTGTGCACTACTCTGTAGTTACGTGGGGTAATCGTTAGCAGTGGGCAAGAGTACGCAATCCCATACATTTATGAAAAAAATATATGTAAGCGCGTACACTTACCCACTGCGTCTGTTTTCGCCACGTGAGTCTATAGTTACTTAATAGGATTTTAGAACAAGAACGTTAAGTAACAAAAGGAGATGTTTATTGCAAGATTTCGATTTAGGTACAGTCACCGGCAGACGGCATTAGTACCTATCTTATACAACGAAGCTCCCAAAAACGTGTTAGGTTGTGTTAGATTTGTTTGCGGCCGCCATTGTGTGAATTATTATTTCTGGTAACTGCACAGTGGCTTCTGTTTACATTTCAGAATGTTAATTTGAGGTATTATGAACAAAATCGTTACTATATTCTTGGAACTAACCGTACACAAGCTAAACATAATGCAATGAATCTACATATATCATGAAATGGGTAATTCCATGCAAGAGTGTAATGAAAGCGGATATCTCGCATGTTTATTTATTAATTGTGCAAATTCTACTGTTGTTATGTCTAAATAGATATCAATACTACAAATACTTATACAGATTTAGTGTAACACTTACACTTGGATCATAAGTAAATAAACAGACGATCAAATGGTCACTATCATTACAGTTAAATGGATTTACTCAAATGAGGCATGCATTTATTGTTGTCGGTGTTTCTGGCTCCAAAGAAGCATATGAAAAGCTAGCATATAGGCAAAAATAAGCATTGACTAAAGCTTTCCTCCTACTACTACCCTACTCCTAATCCTACTTAAACCATAAATTAACACTAGAATCATCGCATCAGAATGATCCATAATCCATCCTGCCTTACAATCACGCAATTATGTATCTTATCCCTTATAAATAAGACCCATAGTGGACAAGATATGCGAGGCAGATGCGTGGAGTCGAGTTAATGGTGCATGCAGGACGTTGCACCGGCAATGCATGCTTTCTGCTCTCTGTAACCCTGTTCTGCATTGCGTCTACTGTTCCGGGCTGGGCATGTGCGGTACCGGTTACCGATTTACATAATATCTACATGCAGTTCTACTGTTTTTCTGATGTTCTCAATGGAGGATTCCATGAAAACGTGTCGTAAGCGACACTGTCTTTTCAATACTTTTGAAAAATTAAATTAGTAAGCCGAGTTACAGTATAATAATAACATATCAAGGCTTTAAGATTGACAGTGTTTCCTACCAGCTAGCATATTTTATTAGATTATTAGGGTAGCTACCATAGAGACACGTAAGCAACAAATAGTAGATGTTTTCATGGAATGCCCCAATACGCATGATGACTGGCAAGTCAAATCAGCATCTTTTTTCGAACTGTCAAAACGATCACCACTATGGAATTTTATATGAAATACTCAAAAGTGACGTCACGTTTGAGTACTGCCAAATGACCTACTCTTTTAAGTTCTTTTCAATTTATTAAATAGAAGTTTTGTACAAAAATTACTGCAAACCTCGTCTTAGTAATAATTTCTTCGTGTATTTTATGTTATACGTTCCGTGTACATAATGTTAAATAATTTATTTTAACTACAGTCATCATCCCTATTGTACTGTTTTTTTTATTGTTTGTTACCTGATTACTTCCGACTGGGTGAACTGATTTTAATGATTCTTTTTTTATTTGATGCTCACCGATTGGTCCCATTTTAATTTGGTCCAGTTCTGACAATGGCATCCATGAAAAACTCGTATAATTCATAAATTTACATTAAGCACGTGCACGACAAATGGACGAATAACTCGCAATATCGCGATTATCGCGCCAACCGATTTCGATAATTCTTTTGCGAACCGGCTTCAAAACAAACCGTTTTGATGAGATTTTGGAGAAATCGGTTGAAGTTGGTTTTTTTTTTTTATTTTTAATCAGGTGATTATTGCCAACATGTTCAGTACCAGGTGTTCTATCCTCAAAAAGTACCTACTGCTGAGTGCGTTTTCGTATAAGAGATATATATTATAAAGAAAAAAACTGATACTGCCGAGAAAGCGAGGTCATAGAGTGGATTTGTTTTTGTATCCGGTGACATACACAGGCGATATTTTTAACAAAAACATTTGTGTGAAATTCTATGTGCTAGAATCCATAATACCTATTGATGCCCTGGTTGTTGATTAAATAGAAATAGGTTTAAACGACGCGCGTCGGTATCATCGAGAAAAACTGGATTTCCCGTCAATCGTGTTTATAAATCGAGTTACAAAGCCGATGGTCTGGAAAATTGATATCAGATCTAATTTAATGCGAGCAACACTGATATAATAAAATACACACCTAAATTTTGTCAGCCTCCGTAGCATAGTCGGTAGCCGGAGGTTCCGAATCCGAATCCCGACGATAGCATTATTTTGTGTATTTATTTATCACAATATTTGTTCCTTGGTCGTGACTGTCTATGTATTTAAGTATCTATGTGTATCTATCTATTAGGTATATATGTATATCGTCGCTTGGTACCCACATATCAAGCCTAAAGCTTACCGTAGGACTAGGTCGATTTATGTAAGATGTACGAATTATTTATTATTTATTTATCATTCAGGGTTACGGGTTACACATTAAGGTGCATTTAGACCAAACGAGCATTCGCTCAGTCTTCCTACGAAATTCGTTCGTTACACAAAACATTATTCATCGAAATTCGTTAATTTCGTAGAGTGGGGGATAGAATGAGCGAATGCACGTTTGGTCTAAATGAACTTTACACGCCAACGATGTTTATTTTGCGAACGAAATTGTGAAACAGATCCTCAGATTGTATAACAAATAAAAGTTAAAATAATACTCATTTTTCATTTATATTGTGTTTTGTTTCCTGCTGCGCATTTACATATGATTTTATTTTCTCAAATGATTTCCTCGTCATAATGTTAATTATAAATGTGTCATTCACATGGGATATGACTAAGTATAAATAATATATACCTATTATCGTGGTGTTATGTGAGTTATGTTGCCTTACGATTACGTTTACATGTATGAGTCATTGATAATCAATAATGACTATAATCAGTGATTTAACCGTCGAGAAAATAAATGTGTTTATTTTATCATTTGTATTAATTGTAATTGTCTTAAGGTTGACTGTTAGAGGGAGAGAATGTCTGAGAAAAACAGAGAGAAAAAACGAAACCCTAAGAGAATATATTGAGCTCCTCTTGCACAGCTAATAATAAAGTGTGCAATAAAGTTGAAATAATGCAAATGTATAATTGGTGAATCAACTTTTTTGTCTGTTATTACCTTGGTTACAGTCACCTGAGTCAGGATGGTTTTATGCAAAATTATGCGACAAAGATTATACAAACATGCATTTTTCTGTGTTACTAAGCACTATCTTTAATGGGCCACCTACGAACATAGACTACATACATGCCACCGTGACTCAGGTGACCAGTAACCATGGTAATAAGTAATAACAGACAGAAAAAAAAACCGGCCATGTGCGAGTCGGACTCGCGCGCGAAAGGTTCCGTACCATTATCATTAAAAAATACAGTTAAATCAACCTATCTCAAAAACTATAAGAGATAATTTAATCAAACTAAAAATCGTTGATAGAGTTTATTAATATGCATAACATATATATATATATATTTTTTTTTAATTTTATACCACGTAGTTTAAAAAATAGAGGGGGGGGGGACACATTTTTCAGACTTTGACAGCTGATATCTGGAAAACGGTTCGCTTAAATAAAAATGTTATATATAAACCTTTATATCATTTTCAAAGACCTTTCTATTGATACCTCACACGCTTATATACATCTAAAAAAAATCTATCCCTCAGTTACATGTATGGAATGGAGGGCCCCAACCCCAATAATTTTTTTTATAATATAGTATCATAATTTTGTAGCGGTCCATACAACACATATCCTTACCAAATTTCATTACTGTAGCATTTATAGTTTCCGAGTAAATCGGCTGTGACAGACGGATGGACGGACATAACGAATCTATAAGGGTTCCGTTTTTGCCATTTTGGCTACGGAACCGTAAAAAGTTGATTCTCCCAATCGTTTTTGTAGCAGTGTTGCTAAAAGTAACTAATTAATTCTTAAAATGCTGTGGAAACTGATGAAGAATAGGAAAGCCAAGCTTACCTCCAGTTTCCTTACGAGTAATTCCCACTCGCCGCGTTGTGTATTATCAACGAACTAGATAACATTAATCACACACCTATTATCTCTGAGTCACCAGTAATTAAACGCGAGATGCTTGCGAGGAATTTCAACAATGGCGTTTAAAAACTTTTACTTCCTTGGGCAAGAGACAAGTTTATACGTAGACTGGTAATGACAACCATTTTCGTATTTTGATTTAGGGCCAAGTTTCAGAAAATGCTGTATCATCAATTTATGAAAACTGATGAATACTCGTATATTCATCAATAATAACTACAGTTACATTATATTCATTTACATTGAATTACACAGCCTAGTTACTTACCTACGAGAACTTAGATAAAAAAAAATTAATACAATACATCCACATGTATATATTGTATTGTATATTAATAAGTAATATTGATCGTTCACAGCGTGATCTTTTTATAATGCAGTTCATTTATAAACAGATTTGTAACAACTTTATTTAAAATAAATATATCTAAAGGGTCTAAGGCTACTGCTGTGTTTCGGTTTGGGGGTAAGATAGGAGGTGTAATTACTGGCATAGACAGTGGCAATCCATCTAAGTCCTCAGGGTAGGCAGCGGATAGGCGATTTTTTGGTCACAATGTCCATGGGCCTCAGTTCCTGCTTCTTCAGAGTTCAGTTGACTACCTTCGTCACATAAAAAAGGATCTAAGGGTCTACCACGTACAGTCACGTGTAATAATATGTATAACGTATGCGGAGTGAAATTTGGACAGATTTTGAACAAATAAATAAAAATAACAATATTCAATTAAAATTGTATCTCAATGCTAAATTAATTTGTATACATTTGTTAATTAATTTGGAAACTTTTATGTGTTTTGGCATCTTTCTTTAGAAATTATGGCCAATCAAGTAGAACAATGTCGCAAAACTGCATGTATTTTCCACAGGACACATTTGCTAAGGCCAAAATCGACGATTATTGTGAATTTTTGGAAGATGCCAAGATTTGAAACACTGTTTTATAATAATTTTGTGTTCTTTTTCTTTCCGAAAAATAATACTAGTAACCCTAGAGTAATGTAATATTTTAGCTACAGCCACTTTTCTGAGAGAACTCGAATAAAGGAAATTACGTTAGACCTAATCACAAAATTGAACAGAAAGCTCAAAAGGACTTCTAAATACAACAAAAAAATTGTTTTAAAAATTCCTTAAGGCATGAGCATCACAAAACTTTAACAAAAAGCAAGCCTACCACCACCGAAAATAAAAATAAACAACTATGAAAATATGATTTCGTCATTTGGTCAAAAAGTGTAAAAAACACCGCTTTTGCAGAAACGGATGTCACGTTGAACGAGTTATAGGTAACTTTAATTATACATTTTTAGCATAGTAACTATTATTTTCTGAGTACCAATAGCCCAATGGACAAGAATATGAAATATGATGAGCAAAGGATGTTTGCTTAAAGAGATTTCCTACAGAATATAAAATTAGAGGCAAGAAAAATGCTAACATCTGTTTTTTCGACATCAATGGATAAATTACCGTAAAACTGGAGTTATACACTTTGGATTCAAATAATTTTTATCTTGCATAAATCCTTGTTAAAATCGGTATTAAGAGATGTGAATGTTTAAGAAAATAATAATGTTATTATTTATTTAATATTACATTTAACTTTGTCTAGATTTCATTCCGCATACGTTACATTTCGGAACGTATGTCAAAAGTATAGGGATCAAAATCGTATACATATTGTACAACCAATTGGAACCCTAGGTCACTCGGGTCATAGTGTCATAATTTGCAAACATGAAAAAAAAACACGCGTTTATCCTATCGTCCAGCCGCCTAAGTATCAGTGCTTATATTTTACCAGTCCATCCTCTAATAGGAGGGAAACCGTTTTCCGTTTAGATCCGGAGTGGGCCAAGGCCGCTCGTTCCGGAACCTTGACTCCGGATTCGGCCAGCGAAGCCACACTGCTAATGAAACTTCCCAGATGTTAATCTTTCGCCACTTTTCTATTTATTGATAAATAAAAGATTCCAATTATCTCCTATTACTTATAGGTACGCATGGACACAGGAGTTTATGCCCATATTCGCCACGCTGAGCAAGCGGGTTGGCAGATTGGCGATCGAAGTAATGTGTTCATTATGATGACTATGCTGCTCGTTATCAATGCTCAATAAATAAATGGCCAGTGACACTTCAATCCCTTAGTCGACTCTTACAACACCCACAGAAAAAGTTGGGGTCTGCGACCATAAATAACATGAACGTCTAACGCCAGCTCAAAAATGCCCCCAAAAACAATTGTTCAATTGTGCCAAGATGGGCAGGACATAGCGCTTTTCTTAACACCGCGCATATGTCGACGCAACATCTTTGACAAATGCTTATAGAATATAGCCTATCAAAACTTTGATGGACCAATCACAACTATTTTTAAATGGCGGTTTAAGTTTTTATAGGTTGACATTGAAAGTCATTACCGTGACGCATTGAAGAGGGGGGTGACACTTGTCAACTAAAATTCAGGACCGTTTTTGAAAAGCAATTTAATATGCCGTGCGGCTTCCATGTTTTATTTGTTCGTAGGTTGGGGTGGTGTGGTGGTGACCAACGCATTAGGAATCTGAACCGGTTCTTTAGAAAAACCTCGAAATAGCTCAATATTTTAAAATGTTTCACACTCTTTATGTAGTACTCAACATTTAATGTAATTACCAACATCGTATTTTTAAATAACTCCATTAACAAAGAATTTACATGCCGAAGAACGAAAAAGAACGTAATTCAAACCGTTCTTTTGTATGGATAAAAAACCGGTATCCGTTCCCTGGCCGTCACCAGTGTTAGCACGCTGCATGTGCAACTTGCATTAATTACACCTAGGTAATTATGTAATCCAAGCTAACGTATCCATATTTTCCACGTTGACACATTATCACATTAAACACCTACAATCGCTTAAGGTTCAAGCACTGCACTGTAAATTACCTCGTCTGATGTATAAATTAACTGTATTACCATCGCAATAAAACCACATAGCATTGTAAAGTGTAATTAAGATTACAGTACATCAAGCACGCATGATCGGCGGCCGCCCATTAGCTTCTGCCAAAGACAAGTGTCTAATATAGACACTATAGACAGATGTTCTCATTTCATATATTACATCATCGTCAATCACAATTATACATCGTCGCTTCATGAGACTTAATTTAGCTAAACGTGGGACTGGTCGATTTTTGTCAGATAGTCACATGATTAGTTACTGATACACACTTTTTACCAAACGATCCTGTAGTTAAGAATTTTGAACTAGCTAAACTTTTTTTAGTATGTTCTACTACATATTCGTCTCTACTTTCGAGCAGGGTTTCTTAAAGTGTGGTATAAATGGGTGGGTATACGCATCACCTAATACTATACGTATCCAAACGCCGCCCCATTTTTACGTAGGTAGTTACGTAGGCTTCGCCATCATTGCTGTAAATGCCAACAGCCTAGCGAAGACTATTCATTAACTCGAAACATAATACTCGTTCACCTGATGTAAACGATCCAAACGTAAAGAAGCAGTGTGATATGAATCCTTGTTAAAAAAACGCTTGGTGTACCTACTTTAATCATACATTGCTTCAAACAATCTTTATTACGTACTGGTCACTGTTTCTATTAAATTAACACTAGTTATGGTTAATTTACTTGTTAGATCTGAGTGAATTACTCTTGTTCGGCGCCGTGGTTTTATTTGTCTCATTGAACCGAAAGCTCGTCGTAAAATATGGGGCGGGCTTTTTATGACGAATATAAAACTGCTGATTGAAAAAGTCTCTGTTTCTAGTGCCGTTGGGATTGCAGTTGTAAGGGCATGGCTCTCACACGTGCCGTTTGTATAGTTCCAGAAATATAAATTGAATGTTTATTTTTACTATAATGTAGGTACAAAGTTACCAATTAATATTTCACGAACTATAATATATGTGACATTTGTTTTTTTTATTCCGTCTCGTTCGGAATGTGTGATACATAATACATATAAGGTCCTAACTAATTCTTTGCAGATATGTTAACAGATGATATTATACTTTACAGCACTAAAACAATTAATTTTAAATAGAAACTAAGATTATGATTTCGTACTTTTTTTTGTACTTTTAAATTCCTTCAATAAATAATCACCTTTTACATTTAACTTACAAACATTTATTTGAATCTTTACTTTTTAGAACAGCGGCCCTACCGCGAAAAACGAAATTTTGTCTCTCTCACTCTAATGACACCTTCGTTAGAGTGGCAGAGAAAGATCCTCGAAATTTACGAATTTCGATTTTCGCGGTAGTAGGCCAGGGAATCAGAAAACCACGACAGAAAATGATTCCCTCAAAATCGACTCCATTTCCGAAATCCCCGATATAGATAATACCGATAGATAGGTATAGATTTTGCTTGTTTAATGTAATAACTGTAATAAGCCTATACTTAGTAGGATTAATAAAAAGTGCTATTATAAAGATCTCCCGTGTAACTTCGCCTATTTCGAGGCTAAATACTGGGCATCCTCATAATGAAATAAACTGAATCATGCGGGGCTAGCTGTCCTGATCCGCCATGATTAGATTAGATGATACGTGCTCCGCGGGGGTATGGCCTATTTATAGGACGGTTCTATAAAACGAATGGTATTTTGTTCTTTGAAAAGTACGGCCGTAAAAGTAGGAATCGGCATGATTAAGCACCTGAGCCACAGAATATATAAAATCCTGAGCCAATCAACTTTTACATCGACATATTTGCGTTACTTTTCATGAACTTACAAATGTACATCATTTAATATACACATATTTACAATGAAAAACCGTTGGAACTTAAATACCTATATATATCGGTGTGAAGCCTAACGCATCTTTTCTAGCAAACTTGATAAAATTGTCACCTGCGTTACGGGACAAAATAGTGTCGATCGAACCCACCTACGAAATAACAGTACTAACCCAGATTTTAGAGGAACCTAACCTGTCGAAAAATTAAATGAGGTATTATCATAAATACTAATAAAGATACTTAATTAAAATGATTACGAACGCTTATATTTTTTTCAAAGTAGCCGCCTTATTGATGACAATACTAATTTGTAAATATTCAAATTAGATACCGTAAAATGTAAAATAATAGATGTAAACATCGGCACTTATCATACTTAAAATATCGTAAATACATATATAATATAATTACCAATTTATTTTACCTAGAACATAATTACATTATTTTAAGATTTAGTTATTAAATTGTAGTAATTTAATAATTCAATTTTATTTCGGTGTCACGCGAAATGAGTAGGTAAAGCTTAAAAAGTCACGTACCACGTAAACTTTTCCAAGACATACAACCTTTTGTACTACGTCACTACGTGGGAATACCCTTACAATATCAGTTAGCGTGACTCACGGTCCGCTTAATACAAAATTAATTCATTCATAATACTGTCAAAATAGCGGAAAGCGTTATTCATTATGTCGCCCTATTTCGTACGCCACGTGGTCCCATTAGCGACACCGTTTTATGGCCATTAGTTAGTGCACCGTGTTGTCCTTGTAATAAGGATCATTAGTAATTAGTAAATTGTGTCGACTTTAGTATATTTTTTTGGATTCTGTAATAAGGGTAAAACGGGACCCTATTACTAAGACTTCACTGGCCGTCCAGGACCGTCCGCCAGTCTGTCGCAGTTTGAAATTTTCGTAAATGTGATGTCGATACCTATTTCTGTAGCCACTATAGACCTTCCGATTTTGACTTTATAGACATATTGATACGACCAAAAGAGACAAAAAATACTTGAATCTTGCTAAGTTAGGAGACGTTTATGAATAAGAGGGTTTCAGTGGAAAGTGGAGGCACCTGATGAGATGCAGGTACGACAGGTACGTGCCCTGTGGCAGATGCCTTCACTTCGCCAAAAAATAGTAGATTGTGTCTTTGTGTCACAAGGGATCGAAATGGAATATTTCCGGCGTGGGCGTATATTAAATTCTGAATGTAGCGACGGATTCCACAATTGAATCCCGACCGTAGGGAGGGATTCTAAAGTGGAATCCTGGGCGTAATGAAGGATTCAAGCGTTAACGCCCAAGACGAAATAATTTTGATACCGTGTGGCACATACTGCTTTTCACGCCCCCTATGAAAAAATAAAAGATATATCACAAATTTAATATTTATGCAAATAATCGATTCTGAAGAATTTTTTATCAATTATGAACGTACTGTTTATTTTCATATGTCATTGTAATGTTTTAGGCTGGCAATAGAAAGTCCTTGAACAAAAAAGTGCCACTTTGATCCCTTCTAGCAGGGAAGAAAAGACCCGTATTCGAATAGGTGGTGTAAAAAAGTAAGGGCGGCTTCCTTAGAAACAAACGCGATTTTAAAGCTGTTATTTCCTCTTCTTAGGTATAGATAACGATACGGAACCATTCCTGCGCGAGGCCAACTCGCCCTTGGCCGAATACTGAAATAAATAAAAGATCATATTTTACCTTGAATCTATATTTGCATATGCCTTTATAGGCAGCCCTGGTCCTCACCTAATTAATGTTTAAAGGGAAACCGTGTCAAGGGTGCGTTATTTTCAACTTGAGACACGTCGTATAAAATTAGCTGGACTTAGGGAGTTAAAGTCAGAATGGGACTGGGAAACCTCAATAAAAGTTTTAGAAGCTGATGTTCAGAGGTTCGCTAGTTATACAGAGTATTAAGTATTTAAAAGAGGTGCCTATTCTGTGTTGACATTCGATAATCGATGTGCTATTTTCAGTACACAAGGTTTTTTTAAGGAATAAATAAACTGGTAGGTCACTCGATTATTGCTGAATTCATAATGAGACTAATCTGGGTCGGCTCAAATTCACCAAATATTACCAGTACCAAAGGAAGGAGGTCAAAAATCGCCAAATTATGATCACTTGATTTTTGAACGAGCATCTATCTCTGTCCTCCTCATGAATCTCATGATGGAGTTTTCTTGAACACGCTTTTTGATGCGATGAGTATGAGAGCTTTGTTCAGCTTTCTTCGTCATATTATAATCAGTTATTTTATAGAAGTCAATTTAGTGTCACCTAAGAAAGTTTAACTTAAATCTGACACTAGCACGAAATTGTACCTGAAATATTTAGGGATACGCAAAAAGATTGGTCCAAACATTTTTTTTTTTTTGTTATTTAAGCTATTTAGCTTTGAGTGAGAAGTAAGTATTTGAAAAAGAGTCGATGTGATGTCGTACTTGAAACCCATGGATTACGAATATTTTTTAGTATTCGATTAAATTGCTAATTTGAATAGTTTTTGATTATATTGAAAACCTTAGAACGAGTTGCAATCAGACTGCAGTAGGTACGTAGATCATGTCTCCAATAATAAGATAGATACCACACTGAACAAAAACGTCAAGGCCGCTATAGGTAAGCCCGACAAAACTCAATACCTATACCTTTAATCGAGTTAGTTAGTAGGTACTTATTGCGGAAGCCCGAACAAGCAATAATTGTCTTTTCCATCGCGATATAAATTCCCGATAAAGGATACCGCCATTTGACCCAATACCAGCAGGAACCGTCGTCATAATTGCTTACATTCGACTTGTTACTACCGACCCTCGGCTGCGAATACGTATTCTGAAAGTTAGAACGATGTTGTTTTTTATACGACTTTAGTGAACAAGCATATCGTCGGCTGACAAGCAAAACTCACTACTCTTCACAACCTCTTATGTCAGTATTGAATCAGAACTTAGATACGATCTCTATTTCAAGTAAGCATTTGTTATTTAGTGAGTTTTGGTTGTCAACCAACGATATCACCGGCCTGAAGGTGAGTAGCTAGCTACCCAGAGTCGGGTAAAAAGTAATCCGATTACTCCTTCCGATTACTTTTTTATGTGCAATTTGTAATCTTGATTACATAGTACACATATAAATGTAATTTTCAGAAGTATGTAATCAGATTACTTTTTCCCAACTCTGCAGCTACTAGAGGGAGGGTAGCTGCTTACCATGGCATTCAAATGCTATAAAATAAATAGTATCTTATTTTTTAAGATTATTATCTACATACTGCATCTCGTTCTGATGTTTTGAATCTAATCAAAGACTATTCAAATTATTAATTTAATCGAAAGACTATAAAAATTATTCGTAATCCTTCGTTTAAGTACGACATCATGACGACTCTTGCCTTTTCAAATACTTAACTCTAGAGGCATTAAACATGAGTGTGGTTTTATGAGACGATCCAGAGTAAGCCTTGAGTAGGCCAGTTTCATAATAAGATCACACGAGTGTTTAATGCCTAATTATGTACAGTCACATACATAACTTTATCTACATCCTTATCATAAGTTTAGAATGATAATTTACCTTTATTTACATTGATATCCACTAAGTAAAATACGTCTAAATATAACAATTCAAATCAGTTGAAATTACTCAATTTGTGTAAGAATATCATACAATAAATATGTATTGAAAAAAAAAACAAAAAGAAGTTGACTTTATAATGTTAACATTAATGTACTGACACCGATAATTTAATGTTAATATTATGATGCACTGTACTTTAATGTTAACATTATAATACAGCTACAGACACCGGTTTCTTAATATAGGTCATTACATTACCGCTTCTGAATATATAATGGGATAATTATGATATGGAAGTAGATAAAACACCTTATATAAGACGGAAGCTGCATGTTTTCGGAGTATATACATACACACTGTATATATCACGCTACGGTACATATGTACGGTATGTGCGAGATTTTCGGTAAACTATGAAATACTGTGTATTTCTCGTTCTCATATTCCAGAATCAGGACGTATTCGGTCCCGGCGACTAAATTACAATTGCTTCCTTTCACTGTTGATAAACATTCCACAGCGGAGTTTTCACCAAACAGTTACTATAGCAAAAAGTGGACTGTTTAATGTTATCATTAGACAATTAATATCATACGTAACGTATGATAACAGTGCGATCAATAAAGTAGGTAAAAGTACCTTCAGGGGCCCATTTCTCGAAAGCTTTGTAACTTGTAATACCTACATACAAGCGGCAGTCCTTATCCAATAAAAAAGAGACTTCCACTTGTATTACAAGTTACAAGCTTTTGAGAAATGGGCTCCTGAAATTGATTATAGGTACGGAATGTCTTGATGAAATTTTAATCTTCACCAAAACACTGTATTTACTTTACGTATTTTTTTAAAGATTACAATAATAACATTCTGCCACATCTCTTCCTTTATTTTAGAAGAATTAAAAAAAATTGAAAACACTGTAAGAAATTTAAATGAATTTAATGGTTCCAAAAAAATGCACGTTCATCTTACTAAAATAAACGAAGTATGTATTGGTATAGGATAAAGACTGTACACGATGAAATTGATCATTAGCAAAATTTGTCTACATAAACAAAAACAATTCGTTTTACAATCTTAAAGATATGTACTTAATTGGGAGAAACTATACATTTATACTACAAATTAGTAGAGACGGTATCCCAGGAGCCTATTTCTCGAAAGCTTGTAACTTGTAATACAAGCGGAAGTCCTTATCTAATTAATAGTGTTAAAAAGAGACTTCCACTTGTATTACAAGTTACAAGCTTTCGAGAAACGGGAGTTCTAGTAACGTTTGTAAAGAGGCATCAACATCAACGCCGTCAATATTTCTTTATTAGCGTCGATCCTCCGGAGATCGCCGGGGCGGAGTCTATTATGTCCACTAATAGCCTGTCAAACTTCACTTAGCGTAAGTTACGCCATCTGGCTACCGCGAACACCGATGTTCGTAAATTTCGGGGATTTCTCTCTGTCACTCCAACGAAGGCGTCTTTAGAGTGACAGAGAAAAATCCCCGAAAGCGGATTTCGTAGTTCGCTGTAGGGCCTCTGATTCTTGGGGGCGTATTCTTAAAAAAGAGATTTCATTTTGTTTTTCGTGTAGATTTATTTATTTACCCCTTATTCATAAACGGGTCCTAACTTAGCAAGCCGCTAAATATTGTTTGTCCCTTTCGATCTTATCAATATGTTTATAAGACCGAAAGAGACAAACAATACTTAGCTTAGCAGCTTGTTAACTTAGGAGACGTTTATGAATAAGGGGGTTAATCTTTATTGCATAAAAGCAAAAATATTTCACAGAGTGCGGAATTGTGGAAGCCGACCTCCGGTCAAAGCAATGAGATGAGAGAATATGTAGGCCGTGTAAAATACAAAACTAACTGAATCAAATACAGCTAAGGATTGTGTCGTGAGTATTACCATTAGCTTGCCTAATGCTCGTGGTCGCTTTTGATCCAGTGAATACACTCTCCTAGTAAAAATGTGGACCTGCAACAACTACAAGATGATTTTTGATTAAGAATTTAACTCTGAGTATAAGGGATTAGGAATTCAAGACCTGCGCTAAACTATTTCATGAACAAAAATAACTTGTACTTCCACCAATAAAATGTTTATTTTATTTTGTGCAGTGGTCAAAATTGGTAGGGGTATAATACCAAGATTTTATTTCAATGTGTTACTTGTTAGTTTTTTTCTTCTATATTTTATATTAAGAAAGAAGCTATATATACGACATCATAAGTATGGTCTAAGTATTATAATATTATAGGTTTTCAAGTCTAACCTAACTCTTAATTACTTTTCTGGATTCATTTGCGAACTCGGTCAAACAATTTTGAATAAAATCCACGCAGAATAAGCGGAGTCTTATTATTTCAAGGCGAACTTTAGCTTTCTACCAGAACTTTGCCGTATGCTCGGTGGGGCCTGTAACAGGAGCAAATAATGAACGAATAATAATTATTGCCAACTACTAACAGGGGCCTTACTTTTAAACTCTATCATTAGAGTTTAAGGTCTTAAACACCTAAAATGGCTCATTGCAGGTTTTTCAGTTATTCTCAATTTTTAAAAAGGCATATCTTCGTCATCATAAAAATCTAGCCATAATTATTTATTTTAAACGTCTCTATAATTTAATTATACACTAAATTAGAGGATCTAATATTAGTTAGTATGTATTTTAAACCTTTGTAACTATTGAAACTTAAACTTTATTGGGAAAATTTGTGTTTTTCTTACAAGATTAGTAATGTGCTTCATATTTTCATAGCAAAACTAATACTACTAGCCTGATCTCTGAGCCATCCAACCTTCACCACCATAGCACAAAACTCTATTCATTTTAATCCTCTATAGGTACGCCTGCTGGGACTGATTCACGTATATCCATTGTTGTGCTCCTGAATGGGTTGCAGCAAGTGTACACGGTAAATTTCTCCAAACGGCCTTTACGTGTTGGGTCCATATCCCCACGCCACGCAAGCCTATCAAACGACCTGGATTTATAGGCTCCTGATAAAAGAGAGATCTTCCTGATATTTTGCTCTTCTAACGAAGTATACTTTGTAAATAGTATGATATTAGTATCCTTGACACCTACTCGTACTCAAAGAATTGGGGTCAGTGCATAAGTGTCCTGGGTCAGACGATACTTGACTCCAACTGAAGTGACCTCTACAGATTATTCTTTGTTTCAAAGATTGCTAAATCGATGTTTTGTGATACGTGGGCGTCAAAACAATGCGTATTGCCTTTGCATTTAGCTATTTTCTTATGCTCTTAGACATAAACGTCCATCAAATAATACTTTGTCTTTTCTGACATTGTGACATTTGCGTTTGGTGGAAAGGAAAAAAACTTAATTAGATAGATAATACACGCCTCGTATTTTTTAGGAATATGAGGGTTAAAGTTCATGTTACTATGCCGAAAGGCATCTCTTTTTTAAATTTACATACCATTTTAGTGGCAACGTATCGCATTATATCGTTGTGCATATTTTTTGACCGCTTTTAACGGTGAGGAATGAAATCCACGTTTTTTTAATTTGACTATGACATTAAATATTTAGAAAGTGATACGGTCTTCCTAAAGAAGTTGAAAATATATTTAATTGATGAGGCATGCTATTCCGTAGACGAGTTCATTCAGAGGGCGTAAATTTGACATGGTAAATCTATTTAATAGAAGTTTATTTTTAATAATATTAATTATAATTATGTACGAGTATGTTATGTAGTGCTGAAATTAAATTATAGTCTTAATAATGTAAATTGTATAATGATATTGACAATGTATTAGTCCTAACATATTTTTAAATGTTGAAGTGTATATTGAACCGAATGAATGTTAAATAATTGATTGACCTGTAATTATTTACTAATTACCAATAAAGAAACTGAAACTGAAACTATTAAAGGGTTAATAAAATGAACTGAACATTTTTATTTACATACAAAATAAATATAAACATTTTAAGGGCTTAGTTTTCAAACCACAATTAATGATATCTATAAGATAAATGTTAGCTGTATCATTTGTCTCATGAGCTCATGACTTAAGACAAAAATAGTGATACCTAATTGTTCAAATTACGGATTAGCGGATATTTTTATCTGCACTGAAAATTCATTCTTAAATCAAATAAATCAGCTCCTTCAACGCAAAACCTGGAAGCAAGAACATAATTAACCTGTTCTTTTGTTTTCAAGCGCTACAGTCCACTTTTATTATGCCTCGTTGAATTTTTGGTACCTAGCGAAAAATATCCGGACGGAATACTGCATAAGAACAAAACTGAATGAAGTCTGATGAAAACACGAAATATAAGACAGAAAGCCACTAAATACGGATTAGCTTCTGCTGTGCTCTTTGTGATTAGAGCCAGAGGAGTAAGCCTACCGCAAACATCGAAAATCACAAATTTCGGGGCATCCATCTCTGTCCTACAAACAAAGGCATCATTGGAATGACAGAGGCAGATGGTCGAAATTGAAGGCTTTTTGAATTCGCGTTAGGCCCTCGGAGTAAATGGACTTTTAGACATTTCAGAACCATGGATGAGGCAACTAGTTGACCCGATATGCGGATTTAGGTCGTTGCCACTGACGTTTTGTTTTATTTACTGTATGGGGCACTGCATACAGATAGGTACCACGTTTCCAATATCACATTCGCTTTGGTTATTTTTGAGGAACTACTATAGGTCTATTTTTTAACTGTCCTTTCATATGATTCTGTAAGCACATACATAGGTATATACTTGTACATCTATAATAAAACCGTACATACAGTTGTGTGCAAAATAATAGCAGCAGTCAAAAAATAGCAGTCAATAAGAAAATTAAAACTTGGAGGAATTATTTTGGGACTTTTTTTTGTTATTCAAGTACATAACATAATATTCATTCAAAATGAACTGCAAACTTTACTGAAATAATATTGAAAGTAAGACAAACGTAGCCATGAAAACCAGCTTTTTTACCCCCTAACAGAAATGGTGTTCAAAACTGAAATACCTAATGGAAAATACACGATTGTGTGCAATTATTGTAGTTTCGTATCTTGTCTATTGTTGTCAACCAAAGATTTACATATACACCCATCTCATCCAGAAATATATATTTTTTCCTGTATGACCATCTTCCTCGCAGAGTGTACAAATTTTCGATTATTCCGATTTTTTATTGAAGTAATTGGTGTGTTTGCTTCACTGAAGCCCTGGTCATAGCATACATTAAGAAACAAACTAAGTTATCGGTGAAACTTCAACAAAAAATCGAAATAAGCGAAAATTTGTACACTCTGCGAGGAAGATGGTCATACAGGAAAAAATATATATTTCTGGATGAGATGGGTGTATAAGTAAAGCTTTAGTTGACAACAATATACAAGATACGAAACTACAATAATTGCACACAATTGTGTATTTTCCATTAGGTATTTCAGTTTTGAACACCATTCCTGCTAGGGGGTAAAAAAGCTGGTTTTCATAACCACGTTTGTCTTACTTTCAATATTACTTCAGTAAAGTTTGCAGTTCGTTTTGAATGAATATTATGTTATGTACCTGAGTAACAAAAGAAAGTCCCAAAATAATTCGTCCAAGTTTTAATTTTCTTATTGACTGCTATTTTTTGACTGCTGCTATTATTTTGCACACAACTGTATGTAGGAAGAAACATAATTCGCAAGTGACACACGTATTTCAATTTAAATACTCGTATATGGAAGATAATGTCTGGTCTTAAATAGTATCACCACCTTCAGAATCCAAATGACGAATTACGACTAATTAGCACTAGTACAATAGACTCCAGAATGGTTTTACCGATATCCTGAATTAACTGATAATGCAATTTTGCATATCGTAAATTTTTTTACGTACTCTTCTTGTCAGCATATTTTCGTCCACTGCTGAACATAATGCCTCTTCCATGTTTTTCCTTTGTGTTCTTGTTGCCTTGTCTTTTTTCGACATTCTACCTAATGCTGATCCTGTACTGTTCTTACGCACGAAATACAATAAGCTTCCTTATTGTTCTGCCTATATAACATGATAATCCAATGTGTTGTCCACAGGTAGTACCTCGGTTACTGGGTTCGCTGGTCGGCGGAGCCATGAGCCCTACGCAGCATTTAGAGCAGCAGCAGGCTTTAGTCAAGCAGTTCGCTGAAATATTGGAGTTCGTCTTAAAATTTGACGAATACAAGGTACGTAATTCAAATTTCGAATGTAAAAAGTAATGTACATTACACAAAAAACTTAATTTGACAATAAACCGAATAGTCAAAAAACCCACCCCGTCTCAAATCAGAGCCTCCAGAAGCTTAGGTGCAAAAGCGCTCGCCGCATTTCTACGCTGATCGCAACGGCTAACCTCTGCGCCAGGTAGCTTATGATGGTCTCTTTTTATCCATTTATCGTGTTACGCGTCACTTTTGCATTTGCATACTTGTTAGAACGAGACGGCTTAATGTTCTGCCTTCTAAGCAGCAACGTCGTTTCAACCGCCAAAGGCACAAATACACGTTGTTATATATATGGATGGAAAAGTGAACACAATGTAAAAAGTAGCGTCAAACTTCGTTTACCAATCATGTTCAAGTTTTCACCACTGCATCGCGATTGTGCACAACTATCAGTCGGATTAAATTTGAATGTACCGCCACCAAGCAACCTTTTGCAACCGATTTTGCTTTTCTACTCGTTCTTATGGTTTAAAGAAGTAGAAAATTGTACCTGAAGGAGCATTTAGTTAGACTAAACGAGCATTCGCTAATTCTATCCCCCACTCTACGAAATTCACGAATTTCGAAGAATCACGTTTTGTGTAGCGAACGAATTTCGTAGAGTGGGGGATAGAATGAGCGAATGCTCGTTTGGTCTAAATGCACCTTAACTAGCGTATGTTGTTCAGAGCTTTCGAGTTGTTCATGTTGAAACTTGAAATACCAATAACACTACTAATCTTGCCGAGAAAATATAGTAAATAATCAGGAACTGGCTTAGCAAAATACAGCAGTCCGTCCTTCGGAGGATACAAAAACTGTTTTTGTGAGTCCTGACTCTTCAATACAAATAGCATCCAAAGCAGCAATACCTTTTTCCTTTTGAACTTTGGCGATCAACGATTTTCCTCCCAACTACACATCAATCGGTTTTGGACCATGGGACTGATGACATTATGTAATATTATAAGGAAAACAACAAATATACGTCGTGTTTTAGTCATGTCACGAGGAAAATCGGGTTCGGATTAAAGCAAAGCTGCGTCGTCTAGAAATGGATCGCACTGAATATAGGTAGTGAATATATTATATGTCTATCGAATATATTGTGTCGATTCTGAACAGAGTAGTCTGGCTGAGCAATTCTTCCATTTCAATATTATATTAGGTACTATGTTATAATAAAAAAAATAGGAAATCATCAATAATTGGCCGGTTGCAAAAAATTAAGTCAGTGATCGGAACCGGTTACTCCATTAACAAAGAATTTATATACTGAAGATCGAAAAAGGAACCGCTTTTGTATGGAGAAAATACCGAAAAATATCTCTGACTGAACTACCAATTAAGGCTCAATTAACTCAGATAGTTTTTCGCCATTTCTTAGTTGTCTCCATTGTGAGAATTGCTCAGCATGACCGTCCTCTTTTCACTCCTGCTTCACGACTCAGAGGCCACCCGTATGCCCGTATCTTATATCGTCAGCTGACAAGCATAACTCACTATAAAAACTGTCACTACTCTTAGTAACCTCGTATATCAGTATTGAATCAGAACTAAGATACGAGCCTTATTTCAAGTAGGTATTTGTTACTTTGTGAATATTAATTGTCAGCCGACGATATCTGACCAGGAAAACTCGATAAATTTAAACCTACTACATAGCCAATGGACAACGTTTCTAAATTTTCAATGTCCCTAAATCAAAAAACATATACGCATGTAGAATATGTAGATAATAAAATATTGCGATAATTTTTTTATAGCAATATTTTTGTAAAAAATCGTAATAATAGTATAAAGGGGAAGTGATGTCACATAGCTGATTCAGAGCTGCCACTATAACCAAAAAATCTTGCGGTTGGAATGTCTCTTGTGTTTGCCAGTGACACTTGACACCGATTTTCGTCGTTTTCTTATGTGTTTGAAACATCACTTGTGACGTCATTTAGCTGATTCTTGACGTTTGTAATTACGCTCTTTCTGCTCGAAGTAGTAATAAAAGGGGATTTTCTCACAAAACTTGCAAAATAATTGAAAAAAAAAACGTGTATCTTTTAATATTGAGTTCTATCAAAACAGACAATAAAACCTAGCGCTAAAAAATATGAAATGTTGTCAATTCGAAATATTCGTTGTATCTAAATAGCGTTCGTACTACTTAGTGACCTGCATCTGCATCCTATACGTATCTAGGTTCAGCACAAAGGGCTGGATTAAAACAAAGCTGCCATCCAGAGATGGACCGGCCTGCATTCCCATTGTGTTGTCACTTGGCTGAGTTGCTGAACTCTTGCCGTGTCTCATTCAAATATGTATTAGTTTACTGACTGGAAGTTTGATGGGATTTCTAGGCAATTGTTGAACCTAACTATTTGCGAGTAAGGGACGTATATATGCAGAAAGGAACCAACCCACAAGAATTTTTCGTTCTAATTAACACGTTCACTGCGGGACTAATAGTAGTGAACTTTAATCTGGTGCGGTTGAGATCGAATCAGCCCAAACCTCTCATTTACAGTGCGGGTGAGGTCTTATAGACCTCAAATTTCAGCAGTTACTTAAACCTTTTATAATTTTGCCTAGACAAGGATGAGGTGTTTTCTTTTTTGTGATCTTCATTTGTTAGTAAATGTTTAAAATACACTTAGCGTCGCCCTTGGGTCTGACCTCTAGTTAAATAAAAAATACAATTTTTGAGGTCTGTTAGGCCTCAAAACGTACTAAATTTTTTCTATGTCTAGTGAAGGGAATGGCAGTTATCGCTGAATTATCGATAAAAAATCATAATCGCGTCGACCATCTTCGATACAATGTCTCAGACGCCATTTTTTACCGTCTTCCAAATATAAAAAGTTGAAATAAAACTATGAAAACGGATAAACTCCCGTATATTAACTAATTTTAACTTCATTCCGACGTTTCGAACACTTTACAGGGTTCGTGGTCTGCGGATGACTGACAATGGAGGAAATTTGATAGATCTACCTCCATCAAAATAAGAAAGATAAGTACAAAACTACCCACCAAAGAAAAATTACTAAACCACAGACAATAAATTTTAAGGGTGGATGTACATACAAAATTTGCAAATTAAGCTAGTTATTCATTACAAATATTTTCAGAATGAAGACAAGAGACAAAATAAATAATCTACGCCGGTTCTATCCCTACGCCACTGCCTGAGAAGTATTTCCTTCCTTTGTATGATTGTATTGTTAGGAAGGTATCCCAAAATTGGGACCGGCAAGAAACTCAGCGGGACAACTCTTTTCAAAAAACATTTGTAGTACATCTTAAGATTATCATGCATTAAACCAAAACATACAATTTTGATTAATAAGGAAATTTAAAATAATTTTGAAAAAATGTTGCCAGTACTAAAAAGGGGGGGGAATGGTCACCACCGGTCACACCGGTCTAGACTGTTCCTTTATCAGATGAACAACAGACATAAACCGTGAGGCTGATGTATTTGGCGGTGGTGACCATTCCCCCCCCTTTTTAGTACTGGCAACATTTTTTCAAAATTATTTTAAATTTCCTTATTAATCAAAATTGTATGTTTTGGTTTAATGCATGATGATCTTAAGATGTACTACAAATGTTTTTTGAAAAGAGTTGTCCCGCTGAGTTTCTTGCCGGTCCCAATTTTGGGATACCTTCCTAACAATACAATCATACAAAGGAAGGAAATACTTCTCAGGCAGTGGCGTAGGGATAGAACCGGCGTAGATTATTTATTTTGTCTCTTGTCTTCATTCTGAAAATATTTGTAATGAATAACTAGCTTAATTTTGCAAATTTTGTATGTACATCCACCCTTAAAATTTATTGTCTGTGGTTTAGTAATTTTTTTTGGTGGGTAGTTTTGTACTTATCTTTCTTATTTTGATGGAGGTAGATCTATCAAATTTCCTCCATTGTCAGTCATCCGCAGACCACGAACCCTGTAAAGTGTTCGAAACGTCGGAATGAAGTTAAAATTAGTTAATATACGCGAGTTTATCCGTTTTCATAGTTTTATTTCATGAGTAATCCTCGCGGTCTTAAATCAAAAAATCAAGCATTTTCATTCAAAACTGTCGCATTTGATGAACTGGAACTGCTGATAATGATTTGAACGGAACCCTTCAACAATGCATAGTACACGTCGTTTGGTGATTTGGATTTCCTTCGACTGGGACTGGAACTGAGTACCGAACCCGGTAGCAGACTCGGACCAGGACCTAGACCTAAGTCCGAGTCCGAGGTTGAAACGTCGGTTTTTTCTATTAAAAATTAAGTTAATCTAATGCATTAATGCCATATTTATTGTTTCTAACTCGAGTAAATAAAGTTAGCGGCCCAGTGGATGACATTATAAGAACAAAAGATAATTGACAAATAACGTCTAAACTATCAAACATTCCGGTTGCATGCCTGTGCAAATTGTGAACCACTTCTTTCTGCGTGTTTACCTGATACATAGAGATGAAAGGTATGTAGTAAATAAGGGATGATTCACAGTGTTTTTATCTTATCTAACAGTACCGGTCAAAAATTTAAGTTCGCACCACGTTTTTGATACAAATTCAACTTTTTGGGCTATCATTTTTCCAGCATTTAAGTTAACACTAGTTTTCAGCTAATATGTTACTGATTATTTAGTTATTCCTTTTTATTTAACCGTTACTTTCGAACAGCTCGGACACCCGAGGCAGCTGTGGCAGCTTTTGGCAGTCATGCCCACGCGATTTTCATACTAATATAATAATCATCAAAAAATTACAATTTCACTTGCCTACGAATTATTATCTGATCCGATGTATATAAAATTGTTCAGAGTTTAAGAGAAATTAATATTAAATAGCTCTTGAATCAGCAATAATTATATAAGTAGAAAAAATATTTTGCTGTAAACAAAAAAATTATCGCTTGAAAGCCTATTTTGTATCGAAATTTAAACTTTTGACCGGTACTGTATAGTCTTTATCGACAACTATAGCCGCACTAACGTTCAGCGGTCGACTCCCGCGCCGCCAGCATCCCGCTCGGTGCGGCCGTGAGGTCAGTTTCTTGAGGCATAAATAAACCTCAGCCCGCACTGTGTGAATAAAATATCTACCCAGTGCGTTAGAGGCTTATTTCGACCTCATACATTTTTTTTGTACCAACGAGTCCGGCTTTGAAAAACATGAAGAAATGTATATTTGTCTTTATCGTACGCCTTATAAGTAAACGACGGCAGCTCCCGCACCACAGAGGAAACATGAACTTTTAGCCCCGCACCACCGTTTAGTCGAGCTTGGGGCGGATTTACCTCAAGCCGCAGTGAACGTGTTAACACCTCAACTCGAAACAAAAAAGTAATTATTTTACAATGACAAATTAGTGTGGATTGGTTCCTTTTTGCATACATACGTCTCTATAATAGTGGCTCAGTGAACTGTCCTATCAAGAAATCTATACAGAGTTTTTAGTTTTGCGTTATAATATAAGGGAAGCTTATTTAAGCGAAATATAATTGAGAAACTTGTGTCTTAACTCTTTATGTTATTGAGCTATTAAACAAAATAAGTTACTAAACAATTAAGTGTATTGCAACATTTATTAAGTCATAATGTAGGGTAGGTAATTATTTTAACATGTTAGTCATCTAAGATTAATTCATTCATATTATATTATGTATGAAAAAAAAAATCTTTTTTCGAACTTATCAAAACGACTAGATATAATTATAATTATGTTATGTTAGTTACTATTCTTGATTGTGCTCATGAAATTGTAAACCAAAGCGCTAGTTATGTAGTTATATATGCGATCAATAACATCGGAACATGCAGCACTCTACATATCACAATAGAGGCGACTGCTCAGATATTTGTGAGCACTTGAACACCCTAGCCGCTCCGGTATCTGGGTCGCGTTTTATAAAGTTACAGTTTACAATTTTGCTGTTTGCCTCTCTTTCTAGCCAATATGTGCGTGCGTTAGAGAGGCAACTTGTAAAATGTAACTTTATAAAACGCGACCCAGATATACCGGGCTAGCAGGCTTGGCACATGATTGGTGCGACACGATGATGTTGCCGCGAGATAGATCTCCCGTCCTTCACTAGCTATATTAACAAAAGAGGGACGGATAGACGTATCTCGCGGCGAGATACTGTCGCGCCAATCATGTGCTAAGCATACAGATATGGCGACTGTATTATTTTCCACATAAAAAGAACCGTATACATATACCTAAAGCCGAGTTTACACCTGTAAGTTATTGCTGCAATTCTTAAAACAAAGTTATATGCAAGAAAGAGTTGCATAAGTAATTGCCACTCACTCTTACCCATAGTTGCGTCTCAAAACTTGCAGCAATAACTCACACGTGTAAACTGAGCTTTATATTCCTAAACATACACTATGTTTATACTTTATACTGTGTAATTGTGTAACTAAACCAAACAAAGTAACGAAATCCTCTATTTAACGTCCTCTGCTATCACCCTACCGTGTTTACTCGTAAATTAAATGCATCCTATGCCACATTGCCGATATCAAATGACACATGAATAAAAAGCGAGATATATCATGGGCTGTCAAAGTTACGCGTTTTAACCTTTTATTTTTCAGTCCAGATCTGAGCTTTTACTTTATTCATTTTATATTCTGTTGTTACATTTTGCACCTTCGTTTTCGTTCCTAATTTATATTGACGCGAAGCTGGCAGAAATGTGAAATCATATGATGTATTTGCTCGGTGACCCAGCTCTATAGGAACGGGCACACGAGTGACTTTTTTTTAATATGACAATTGTCTTTGAGACATTTCTGCCAGCTTCGCGTCAATATAAATTAGGAACGAAAACATATTTAAAAAAGTCACTCGTGTGCCCGTTCCTATAGAGATGGGTCACCGAGCAAATACAAATATGAGGTAAATGTTACTGACTGAAATTTCTTTTATTTTAATGGGTTTTATAAAGGACCATAGGCAACGTTGTATGGAAAGTGTACCAAAAACCAACAAAGTTGAAAGTTGTGTCATTAAGTAGGTATTTACATTTATTTCATTTCATTCTATGGGCGCTATGTTTAATTCCATTGCAATACTGAGATATTTCGTCGGGGATAATGCAATGCCGCGTAACTACCAAAGCAGATAGAGTTCAGGATGCTTAGCCAAGTTGCCAATCGCTAGCGCTTAATCTTCAATCGCAGCTAATTGTCTTTGTCGCTCTTATATGAAAGAGTGACAGAGAGGGAAAACTACGATACGCTACTAAGCGCTTGGCAACTGGCTAAGCATCCAGATATCAAACAATTGACACTCAAATTGTTCCTAATTGAATTTGTTAGTTACGCAGTATTGCACTGCACTATCCAGTAAATAAGATGATGAATAGTGTCTGGACGATGTTGATTTACTTAGAGAGTACGCGCAGAACGCCTTACTTATATAAAATTATCCAATGGAATTCAACTTTGCACTTAAAGAATGGAATGAAGTACATAAGCAGACCTTTTTAATGACACTACTCCCAGCTCTGTTGGATTTTGGTCCATTTTGACGCATAATCCTGTGATTTATTAAAATAACAACGCATAAAATACTAATACTAGTAAATTCGAACTTCGTATTTTATTGTTTACAAAAGAAAAGCCAAATACTTAAGCCGAGTTTAAACACGTACCTACAAGATATGGATAATGGGTAAGAATGAAAAAAGAGTATCTGCATCGCCTTCTTGCATATAACGTTGTCTCAAAACGTGCTGCAATAACTTGCAGGTGTAAACTCGGCTTTAGTTTAAAACTGAATTTGTGGCCTACTACCGCGAAAATCTAAATTCAGAAATTTCGAGGATTTTTCTCTGTCACTCGAACAAAGGCGTCATTAGAGTGAGAGAGACAAATCCTCAAAATTTATGAATTTCGTTTTTCGCGGTAGGGCCGCAGATTCTGATCTCGAAGTTTCGATCAATTGATGGCCATGGAAGCAAAGCTTCATTTATATTCAGAAATACAAACATTACCGAGCTACTTTGAAAATAGAAGCGCTGTAATATCAGTTTGAGTCATTGAATTGAACGAACCCGGCGGAAATTCTCTAATCCTAAGTCGTCGTTTCAGAATATTGAGATTAATGTCAATTATACACCATTTTCGATTTTCGTTATAATCCCGTTTAGGTCACCGCAAAATCCATGAAAAGTAAGCCTAATTTGAAAGGACTCTTGAAGCATTCTAGCATTCATTCAGCTTACCTAATGCTGGTAGCTCAGCGAAGTTCGAGAACTAGAATAAACTAAAAGTCAATAATAAAATCGAAGAATTATTCAATATTTGCGGTATCCTGCTCTTTTCTTCATTGGAATCGCTAAAAAACTTATCTCTGCTTTTTGGAAGTATTGAAAGAGTAACTTTACTTACCTACCGTTTCCTATTCGGAGGAGTTTTCCGAACTTTGTCATGACATAATTGGACATAGTTATGCGAAAGAGACCCAACCCACATGTATTCTTCATTCTAATTAACACCTTATATCAAAACAAGCAAGTCAATCTTGAATGACAAATTCATGTGATTGGTTCCTTTTTGCACAACTAGGTACGTCCAATTATACTCATTCATGATCATGATGGGAAAGGGGCATCGCAAAACAATGTTTTACTTAATTACGCTGTTGATGACCTGTTTTGCTTTTTGACAACCCCCCGCTACACGCTTGTAAAGGCAAATCATCGAACCCCGTTTCTGAGACCGACATGTCATAATTCGCCCGCGCTGCGCACGCATTTGGAATGACTCAATAAAGTTTGCTTTTTAGGAGTCTTCATGTCGGAAGGACTGTAAACGATCTTATTATCTATATTTACTTGGTTATTTATTGTTGTTTACAAGTGGCTTTGTTAGGACTCTCTCGCGTAGCTTGTATTGGAGCCATTGGAGGGGAGACTGGGTATGTTGTATCACGGGTCGTTTGTCTGTAGGCTAAACTCCAACTCCAAAAATAATATTCGACCATTAATTTCGACCATGTGTCTTTGTCACAACGATGACGCGTTCGTTGTGGTGACAGAGGCAGGTGCTGGAAGTTTAGGATTTATCACAACGAGCGAATGAGTTCATGAACTTATTCGTCGGGTTAGGTATTCGTCTTGGCAGCTAAAACAACAGACCATACCTACCCTGTGTTTTCGAGGTTTGAAACTCATTAATAAACACGTGTTTGAATCTTTAAATTTAATAAAGTTATTTACTTATAGTCTTCTTAATTGGTGCAATTGAGAAGGATAGAAAGTTACTTGTAAGGATGCAAACTAGTGACGCTAATGAGGATGCAGGTACCCCATTTGTATAATGTACTTAATGTATATATATGTATGGAGCTACTTAGTGCTTCCAGTGATCGGGAACGACAGTTTTCTTGGTATCCTTAATTCTTATAGGGCGGTTTATCAATTCTGTATACTATAAAATAAAAATAAAGACATTGCATTATCCTCAAAGAAATTTTACATGATTAGCCAATATGGTATGCACAATTAACTTGTACATTATTACGTGTTAATTTCAGAACCTTGTCTGTTTCTATAAGGAAAATCTTAAACATATCCTATATGTAGTTGACTGAATAAGATGTGGGTTAGGTACGTGAGTAACCCGTTTGATAAGTATTTAAATATGTTTGAGTCTCACGTTAGTTATAATTCTAAAATTGAATAAGATCCATGTAAAGCCACTGAGTCTTTGTATTTTCATAATTTACCACGCGAGTATCTTTGTATGTTTTCGCGAATAACAGTATTTTACCACGAAAAGTAAATACGTCAGCAATTTGCTAAGTGATTGATAACGCTACTGTAGACAGGTTTAACAACGCAGCAGTTTTCATACTTTTTACTATGCTTTTACACGCGACATTGTCATTAATCATAAACATTTCTCTGATACAATCCGCAACTAATATTTTCAGGAACGAAAATATATTAACTCATATTTTAATCCAGTCAAATTCTATTCATATATTTTCATTTTCAATAAATTTCAAGTGTAGGTTATATTAATTAAGCTGTCATCTTTATAGACCGTGTTTCTAAAAATCGTCATATGATGACGAATCTTCTATCAAAGAATGGTTAGTGACACTTAAATCCCATAGTTGACTCTTACAACACCTGCTGGAATAGTTGGGGTGGTGACAAATGAAGTCTCAGACATCCATGCTATTCTGAAATACATCAAACATTTATTAGGTCACCTAGATCAGCGTAATTAGAGCAATTTCGTGATTTAAATCACCTCAATTATATCAGTTATGACGATCTAAATCATGGATTCCCAGTTAAAATCATTTTCATCAATCCAATTGAAAGCTGTGAAATGTGACGTCACGCGTCACGTGTCACGCGTTGCATCGCTTTATCGGTTATCACCTGTATTGGCTAATGAAAGAGTAATTTGCGAGTTTGGCATATCTGAAGCTAATCCACGAGGTGACGGCAGTAAGAATACATTTTGTCACCACTCAGAAACTTCACTCAGACGCATTCGTGCCGTAGTAGACGGTAGCTGCTCTGATAGCATGAACATAAACGCTGGCGTCCCGCAAGGCTCTGTGCTATCCCCAACGCTGTTCCTTCTGCATATCAATGACATGTTGTCTATCGGCGACCTCCATTGCTATGCGGATGACAGTACTGGGGATACTTTTTACACAGGCCGTTATAATATCCCTCGCTCTGTGGTACTGGAAAGTCGCGGAAAACTTGTGTCTGACATCGAGAACACTTTATCTAGAGTCTCGTTATGGGGTCGGGATAACCTAGTCAGGTTCAACCCCACAAAGACACAAGTTTGCGCGTTTACCGCTAAAAAAACCCCATTTACTGTGGCTCCAAAGTTCCAAGACACAGCTCTTACCATGTCAGGGAGTATTGGGATCCTCGGAGTCGACATTTCCAACGACGTCCAATTCCGATGTCACCTAGAGGGAAAAGCTACGCTAGCATCCAAAAAGCTCGGGGTGCTCAATAAAGCGAGGGGATACTTTACTCCGGGGCAAAGACTTCTGTTATATAAGTCGCAAGTCAGACCCCATATGGAGTATTGCTGTCACCTCTGGGCAGGAGCACCAGTATACCAGCTTGCACCCTTTGACTCGGTTCAGAGACGAGCTGTCCGAATAGTCGACGATCCCAGACTCACAGGCGGTATTGAACCCTTAAGTCTAAGGAGAGACTTCGCCTCCTTATGTGTGTTCTATCGTCTGTACAATGGGTTGTGCTCTGAAGAACTGTTCGACATGATGCCAACGTCCACTTTTCATCATCGCACCGCTCGCCACCGACTGGGCGCTCATCCTCACACCTTGCAACCTAAATGGTCGCGCACCGTGCGGTTTCAGAGGAACTTCCTCCCGCGGACGGTCCGTCTGTGGAATGAGCTTCCTGCCGAGGTTTACCCGTTGGACTACAGTATGGGGTTCTTCAAAAGAGGAGTGTACAAGTTCTTATTGGGTCGGCAACGCGCATGTGACACCCCTGGGGTTGCAAGCGCCCATAGGCTACGGTGACTGCTTTCCATCAGGCGGGCCGTATGCTTGTTTGCCACCGACGTGGTATAAAAAAAAAAAAAAAAAAAAAAACTTCCCGTGGGTGTCGTAATCGACTAAAAGATTGAAGTGTCACTGGTCATTCGTTGATGATGGGTGTGGCGATTATGGACATTTGCGTCCTAATTGCGTCCATACACGTAGTCGATAAGAGAGGCCTAAGTTCTGTTCAGCAGTGGACTGAGATATACCTGATGTGGAGCTAAGAAAGATACTTAATTAGGCACTTACATTTCAATAAAAACGTTCGACTTCTTCATCTCCAATCCTAATCATTCCAGTCGCGTCTCTGAATTCAACATCTCAATCGACGAAATTATTGATGATCCGGTGTTATGCAAACATAACAAAGGACTGGCAATCCATATATTAGGTCGTATAGCTAAATCACTCATCACGCCTTCAAAACAGACTATGTAACATGTAACGCATGACTCACGTATTAACCATTACCTAAAAAATTGCTTTGTATATTTCCGTCTTTTCTTTAATGGTATATTTTTAGATTGGGTTTAAATTAAATGGTCCTACAATTTTATATTTCATTGCATTCGTAGTAGCTGCCAGTTCTTTGGTCTTTAGTACGTAGCGTCTCTCGAGTTTAGGGTGTTTTGAAAGAATTATATTACATTCAGATAATTGTAATATAAGAATTATATTACAATCCGCGGAGTTCGGGCCTCAACTTGAAATGAAAGGATGTTATTATTTCAGTATATAGTATTGAGCAATTACTATAAATACATATCAACGCATTGTTACTCGTACTTATCTGAATAAATGGCAATCAGGAACTGTGCCCATCTGACCCTGTCACCAAAGTCGTTGCTCCCTGACTCATGTCGAGATAAGGAGATCTGCCAACATTAGAAACTCAGCTCTTTTTGATATTAGGTAGTATAGTTCGGGAAATATTATTTGACCGACTGTTATCTTACCTACTTACGACCTTTCGTTTTGCGTTAACACTTACTAGACAATCAGCAGTCAAGCACTTTTCTATTGTTAATGATGCAAAACAAAAGGTCGTAAGTAAGACAAGAGTTGGTTAAATCATATTTCCCGAACTATACAGTCAATTACAAAGTCATGTATCCACTTTATCACCGTAATGAGGTGAAAAAGTGGATACATGACTTTGTGACTGAACGTCCCTATTGTTTTCTAGTTTTATCAGAATCTTCGAGTTTGCTTTTGGTGGGGAGTCATAATTTCTGTTTATTGACGCAGGGACTTGTCATGACGTGACGTCACATAGGTCAGTATCACCGTCATTGCCGTTCTATATTATTAAGCAATTTTAACTTATTATTTGCATTGAAACTCGACCTGATGGAAGACCGTTGCCAAAATATTCCTGCCCATTCTTTTCACTAGCCACAGGGCTACAATGTTACATAGACAACCTAAACATCTGGGCCAGCATAATCAATGTTTACAGTCAAGGTCATAATAATTTCATCATCATTAACACGATTAACAGCTGATAGACGACCACTGCTTGACATAGGCCTCCCCCAGAGTATGTCATAAGGATCGGTCGTTCGCAGTTCGCATCCAATGGATTTCAGCTATGTTTACCAGGATGCTTAGCCAAGTTTCCAATCGCTAACGCTTAGCAGCGTATCGTAGTTTTCCGTCTCTGTCACTTTTACACATTAGTGCGACAAAGACAGTTAGCTACCTTTCGTTTACGATTGACGATTAAGCGTTAGCGATTGGAAACTTGTCTAAGCACCCAGAGCCGCATTTTATAAAGTTACAATTTACAATTTCGCTGTTTGCCTCTCTTTCTTGCCAATATGTGCGTGCGTTAGATAGGGAAACGGCGAAATTGTAGATTGTAACTTTATAAAACGCGACCCAGATCATCGGTTCATCTTGTAGAGGTTTGTCTCACGCTGCGATAAATGTGTGTACCTATAGGTACAATTATTCAGTACTTTCCTTATTTCAATGGTATAAGGAGAATTTGCTTGTACATATTTACATATATTTATGGTCTTCAAGTGCACAATGGTCACATATTCCTAGCATTTATCTTATAATGAATGCCGAATCGAACACTAGCTTGGCATTCAAATGCAATACTAGCCGGTATTCAATTCAATTAACTCGTAGGTTAAATGAAACAAAGACATATCTATTCTGCAGACTATTGAAGCGTTGGATCAAATGAATAAAGAACCGATAGAGTTCAGTTCAATTTCAATTATAACCTAAGACTGGTTTTAAGGTTAGAAAATGTACTGAACTGACAGGTGTTGATATTATAAGATCAAAAGGATCAAACAATAATTAGCGGCTTGCTAAGTTAGGAGACGTTTATGAATAATGGGGTTAGTCAATAGTTTTTATTTGACGGACACTTCGACAGTAACTCCTCGGTAACGGGTTCTCCTTGGTTGAATGTACGTTCTCTTTATAAAGTTTACTTCTAATATATATATTAGTATACTAAACACAACAATAATAACCTTCCATCGATCGTTTTCATGCCACTTTTCAGTGTTTTCACTACAAAGGATCAATTGATCAAAGAAAGGCAAATAATGGGCTTCTGCTTTAAGCGTTACATTAATTTGTAATGAGCTTCTAAGGTGCCATGTAAAAGGAACAAACAAAAGCGTTTTACCAAGCGTAGTTACTACCGTAGCGAATGAATTACCAATAGAATCCAAGCCTCGCACGTTCCTCTAAAATAAACAAACGTTTCCGCCAAAAGAAAAACGAGAAAAAACCTTATCGAATAAGTTTCAAGGGATAATAAGCGTGAGTCAGGTTGCAAGGTCAGCCGAAGGTCGACTTTCTAAAGTAAATATCAGACGACACTATTTCCAGGGTCATATTTTAAGTGTCATACCTCTCTTCCCTTAACACTTTATGCGTCCCTCGCTTTTACCGCTGGCATGAGTTGATGTAATGCACAATTGCACATACAGTTTTAAAGTGTGAACTTCCTCCCTAAGTGCCCTTTCTACCCAGCCCTACCATAGATAAACCGGCCAAGAGCATGTCGGTCCATTCTAGGGTAAGATTACATAGTTGATCGGCTGCCACGATACACGGGTTAAAAAAAATATCATAAATAATTGTTGGTCGATACGATATACCTATATATCCCGATAAAAAAACCGTTGTAAGTGTACGGAACGCTATTCAGAATATTTTATATAATTATATTTATGCAACGTCTAACAAAGCATGTGATTTAAATGAGTCAAATTTTTTTTTCGTTGTCTTGTTTCATTCATACCCCTCTGTCACGCTTTTAGTTGCTGTTTCGACTCGGTATATGTATAAAACAAATCCGGTGCACTTCATAAATCAGAAATTGAAAACAAAACATCATCTCATACAAAAATCACCACTTCGTCACGTTTTTTAGGGACACAAAATATGAACGAAAATAATTTTGACCCAAATGTCTTTGATCTGCGCCATTTAGTATTTGAGTATAATGCCTCAAATATAAACAAACAAGCATGACAAAACTATAATGGCCATTTTGGCTTCAGAACCCAAAAAAGTACTTATACTTTTAGTTATGAGATTACTATATACGTTTTAATATGTATACTTTCACTATAGTACATTAAGTACTTATATTGTTTTACATACCTTTAGCTACAATGTTTTGCATGCTTACTCAATTTAAATTTTAAAATTTTTGTATATTTTCTCGTGTAAGTGAAATGTAGAATTTCTTTTAGAGAAAAATAAATTCTTTAACACAAAATGTACCTTTGAAATAGGACCATCTAATAGCGGTTTAAACCAAAGATCATTCACTTTACCAGGTCGGTGACTAATGTTCGCAATGCAGTCGTTTGTTGACTAAGTCGCACAATACAATAATCTATGTTTACGAAAAGGTATCAAACAATCCGTCAAGCTCAATATTGTTATTGTTAATTATGTCACCAAAGGCGTATAACATGCGTACTACTGTAGAATAACTGATTAGTTTCATATTTGTATATAATTTTTCGTGTTATTATAAGATGTTCATGAATATCTGCCTCTATTATAAATTTGCAAGTTATTTACTCGATACTTGTAAAGTTGCAGTACAGTCAAGTTGGGTAAATGAAACAGAGGGACAATAATTGAAACACTCCATTCATTTACAACGCAAAAATTTAGTCCAAATCTGTAAGTTAATTATATATAATGCCTTTATTGTTGTTCGTGTCTCTAATTTTACCTAAATAGTTAATTTAAACTACAGTTCATATTGTGTCCGAACTACTTACTAAGTTACTATTATGACATTAGAGTAGGTATCAATTTTCCCCAGGCTCCTCTACAAACACTAAAAGGGTTTTTTTGTAAATAAGTATAAGATGTTTATAGGTCATGAACTTTATTTATTTTCATTTGAACAAGTTCTCGTTAACAATACCATATTTGCAATAAAAGATTACCTATACGTACTTGTACATACATCAATCAATCAAATCTGCCCACATCCACCCACTGAAAGGCCCAGAGACCAGTTGATCCAGTATGGCCCACGCAATTAATGTAACCAGCGAATACTTGTACAAATATGGTTATAAAATATTCAATTAAAATACAATAGTATCGCAACTTCTTAGTTAGGCAGCGTCGTAGAATTTCGTAAGGTTATGTTTTAGAAGGGCGTGCGTTCAGAAATAACCAACATAGAAAAATTATATTATCTCCAAATAGACGTTGGTTAACCTATCCACTCCGAAATAAGTCTCAAAGATACTTAATAAGGCTATAAGAAATCATCATTATCATGTCAGCCGAAAGACATCCACTGCTGAACATAGGCCTCCCCCAAAGATTGCCACAATGACCGGTCCTGTGTCACCCGCATCCAGCGGACTCCTGCGACCTTCACCAGGTCATCAGTCCACCTTGTGGGCGCCTACCCACGCTGCGCCTTCCGGTAGAAATACACTGCAAAAATCCAAGTGCTTAAATGTATGTCAGTAGGGTTGCTTAATGCCTAATAGTGCCATGATTAAATTGGATATTTCGTACAAAAAATCGAATTGTATAGATATTTAAACTTTTACGAAAACAATTTCTATCTTTCATCAGTTACGTAACTGGTAGGCTGAAGAAATACGCTTAATAGCTGTTTATTATTTGAAAGAAACATTAATATTTTTGCCTGAACGCGAATAGCATGGTCGAACACAATTGAATTCTTTTGCATTGAATCGTTATGATTCTTTCAGACAATATCAACATTTACAATTACATACACATAATTTGTATGGAGAAGTACTTGTATAATTGACAAATATTTGTATCTTTTGTTTTTCACGCCTGTAAGAGCGAAATAAAAACCTGATACTAAAATGCACTTACATGTCTCATGATGTTTATTTATTACGGACACCTAACTAAATACACGTATTTGTTTCGTTAAATACATGCTATTATCACGTCCCCTTAACTATTTTAACTAGTCTTAACTACATGTAAAATAACAATGTGAAAGACAGACGGACTGACGGACAGAGTCGCACCTTATGGTGCCTTGTCGGACCACAAGGCCTCCTCCTTCAAGGGCAGGGCTCCTTTTGTACCTACCTACTGTTTTGGTAACGAACCCTAAAAATGAATAAGTACTGTCGGATCCAGTCTCATCACGTCTTAACTGTGTGACAGCTCCTGGCTGACAGCTCCTGTCAAAACTGTCACTTTACGCGGGAACGCCACTCACTCAGGCATTCTGTCACGCGCCGCTGCCATGGAACGTTTGCTAATTCGTATCTTTTGTGTAATCCGTGCTAATATCCTGACTTATTTGTGAAAACCATGATTATAGAGCTTTATTTTGAACATAAAGTGTTTAATTCCCTAAATCAAAAGTGGGACACGATCACATTAGCCCACGTAAATAATTACGCTCGCTAAGTGTCATTGGACTAATTACTTACAAACTACAGAGTAAAGTTAATTGCCAATGAGTAAATTCAATTGCAAATATCTTACGATACGAAACAGCAACGTTCTCGCTACTAAAAAGTCTGAGTTACACTCGTAAATAAGTTTTGGCGCGAGGCGGCGGCACATCAAAGAAAAAAAGACGCGTGGCCTGCGCGCGGCTAGTTGTTTCAGTTTATGTGCCCTGGGTGTTTGCCGTCTTGGATAACAATATTAGTGATCAAAAATCACTTCGCAACTAACTTTCAGCTGGAGTTTATCAGACGGAACCTTTCGGTTCTCTGGTCACGCTACACCTACGCATTTTCAGCTGTATTCACAGGTTCTATTGAAGTATAATGCTTCAAAACTGGACGATGACAACACCTCTCCTGTTCCAACATGTTGATGTCATCCAATTTTGTTTGTACAAGGAAGTGAAGGAAGTTCCATTTATGAAGTTCAACCAGGGTGAAGGAACTCATAATGTTTGTTGGTGCACATACTTACCTAATATATATTGGGTGAGATCATGTGAATGATGGAGGAACACAAGTCTGGTATGGTAATTTTCTTATTACATAGAAGCCCGAGAGATCATGTTTGAACATGAACATGAGGACAGCTATTCTGTATAAGTTTAACCGAGCTGTACAGTTCTACAATATTTCAAGATTCAGATTACTTTGCGATTTCCAGTAAGTAACCTCAGTTAGAAATCATCAAAGTATATGGTCGCTGATATAAAGATGACGTTGATGTACAATGGTACATGTTAAGTCATTTAATTATGAGTGACTTTAGAAAGTTGCTTCCTATGGTCTTCCAGAATGAATTATGCCGTGGCATTGTCAAGTATTAATGCCAAATTAATTGTTATGAACTATTTTCATTATTGGAGAATAGCTTTAAAATCAAATTAAATAATTTATCAAGTGTTTACTAACTCACACCTAGAGACACATTAACATGTAACATTTTTAATGCACAGACCCTGTTAGGTATTATGTCATGACTTTATTAAGTCATAAATTGTTTAGCACAAGTAGACCTATAGATCACATGATTATGTTGGTACTGAGAATCTAACAAGTACTAACACCTCAGTACCCAAATGATTGAGAAATGATTTGTTGTGTCATAACTGGTTGTTGGATATTTACTCCTAATTAAAGCTACACTGTGATACTGCAAAATATTCTGTTGACAAAAATCTCTGAAGTACATTGACATATAAGTTCTAGATACCACTAAATTACATTAACTGCAAATGTAGACATATCTAGTATGTTCACAGTTCTGCATTAAAACATTAAATAAATAGCAAAGTGAACATAAACAGCTTACATAAATTCCTGAAATGAGTTTCCTTGCTACAGAGTGCAGATGATTTAGTATGAATTGGTAACTGAACCATCTATTGTGTATGAATGTCTATGACATCTGTGATTAACAGTAACTTCTGAGCAAATAATTATCTAGACAAGATTAGAATGCAAAGGCGAGGTATGTAGACCTAATAGACTTTGTTTAGCAGTCCTAAGTATTTCCTGGACTTATTTAAAGGAGTTTAGTAAATATTTATGTAGTGTTCTATTTGACCTCTGTGATATTTGAACTAATTTTTGACTTTTTGTATTGGCTCATTGTGAATGTTCAGAATGATAAATTTGAAGTGTTGAAATGTTCACTTAAGTACAATGGTGGCAAACAAGTTCATGGCCTGCTCGATAGTTATCACTAGTAGGTTTAATACATTCCTAGCTCTGACAGACATAGCAACCTGCATATTCCCAGCTTCAACATACTGTGTACATTGCTACCCATAGCGGTGTCACAAGCATATAGTCAAATAATGTCAATTTGTGCAAAGTTCAGTGTTAATTGGTGAGTAGTTTAAAACGAATCAATATGTGGCACATAGGTTGGAAATGCTTATGGATTCACAATTGAATATTGCACTAGAATATTAAAATGCAACAATGAGTAGATGTCATGATGTATGTTTTGCAACTTAATGTGTATGGACTATGGAGTTAACAGCCAGCCAGTGTTGTGACTTTTGTCCAGGTATTTAATTTCAACCCTTTTAATGTGCAAGCTACTTAAAGTTTAACACACTCAGCGCGGAACAGGTCATATGTAACCTGTACAAGTATGGTTAATTACAATTTAACTTAATTGCCACAGCGACGGCGTTTTAAATCTCCAACATAGTTGAAATGTTAGAGACATCTTACAACCTTCTATGGAATGTACATTGTGTGCAGTCAGGTTAATAAATAGGCCTACATTTTGGGAACTCATTACGTCATTACTAAGGAAAGTAGTTGGCGATAAAAACAAACTTAAAATGAGTTTTGTTTTTGACAAAAACTTATTGATTGTTGATAACAAAGTGCAGTACCTAGTTGGTAAAATCTTGTGCTTATAAAAAAAAAAAAACATCTTAGAATCTGACTGAAAGTGATATTGAAAAATAAGTTTCTTAAAAGTTGGTAATCATTTCAACAGTACGGTGGAATTACCTTTCGACAACTTTTGGTAAATTTGGTACTTATGAATTGAAATAAACTTCATTGTGAGTGGGTCAGACTCAGCAGACTTACAACCTAAGAAATTCAGTTAATCTTAACATTTTAGATGACATTAGTTTTGTTTCATGACTTTCATGAGTAGGTATTGTCCTACTGGAACATCATGTTTATACATGATTTTGAGGACTAAAGTAAAATCGCCAAATAGAAGTTGTCATATCAGCAATGCCATTTTTATGTTGTTGCTTCAAGTACCTACAACTTGTGGTCAAAGATTATGAATAAAATGTTGACACATTTTAATCCGAATGAATAAAAATTGAGGAATGTTCTTATGAAAGGACATGACGTAGTTGAAAAAGTTTCAAACTTGACATGAGTTTGATACTTATTTGGAGTGATTTAATTTTATTTTTGATAAATTGAAGGTATCCTGTACATGTGATGATGTGATGCTAAAGCCACGCTGTAAAGTATTGGTGTCAAGAGAGATGGGACAACGGTGGTCGCCACTGAAGTTCAAATGTACTTGGATGGTATACCATTGTGTATCCATTCACAAATGGATTTCAAGAGGGGCCCTGCGAGGGGTCGTGCAACTACTTATTGCCTGCCTGTGTTATTACTATGGGTGTTTTAAAAAATTATTTGTTTTGTAGATTTTTGAAATGGCTGAGTTGATGTTGTATGAGGCTGCCTAAGGATCAAGTTGGACATAGCCTAGCAGAGCTGATGAGATTATGAGGTCATAGTAGTGCCAGTGCTGTTGGTCACGATGCCTGTGGGCTGATGGGGATGCAGCACTGACAGCTACCTAGTAAGATGATGATGGTGATGGACAGTTTGCTGCTGTTGACGATGATGGGAGCAAAACTGTTTGAGGCTATTTTATTGATCCAACTTGGCAAATCAGAACCTGTGAGCGGTTCAACAACGGTGAAGAAGGTGGTGTCAATAGTTGGATGCTGTCTTCTTTGGGAGTAAGTGTTATTTAACTCCACCATGCTGCCATATAGTTGTGATTCCGTTTATCATGAGCCCTCCCTCTTTCTTTGATTACTACCATCCATTTTCAAACTTAGACCTTCCGTCTTTAGGAAAAACACTCTGACTAACCTACTACATTACTGACTAATCATACTCAGTGGTAAATTGAATTACAATGGCGTTATGTGGTCGAGTTTATTATTATATTGGGTAGCAGGCATACTAGATTAAGCAATATTGAGACTTGAGAGAAGGCTTAGTCGAGTATGCAGGAGGGGATGGGAATTCGGTTCTCATCTTTTCCAGGGTATGCGTAATGGATGCCTATGCCCAACCTTGGACTCATTTCTGAGTGGCCACTGCAGACATGCTTGGTCAGGCAATTGAGTGAGACCTGGTCAAGTATGTAGGAGGGGGTGAGGATTAGATTCTCATCTTCTCCAGGATAGGCGTAAGGGATGCCTCTGTCCAAATGGAGTTGTGGTCACTGCAGGGTGAGTACTGCAGACACATACTTGTAAGGGCAACCCAGTGGTGCTTGATCAAGTATATATACGGAGGGGGTGTGACTTATGTTCTCACCTTTTCCTAGGTATGCGGAAGGGATGCCTCTGCCTGCGGACGTGGACGAATGTCTCGGTGAGGCTTCGTTCATGTTCGAATTGTGTTGTATGAAGTATTGGGAGACGTCTCAATTACTTCAGTTAATTTAATTTGTTTTTGTTGCGTGTTGTTGTTTATTGTATATGTGAAACGGAATGGACTATGTGGATGGAATGGAAGATGTGGAATTTAGAATGTTTTAGATGAATAGCAGATCCTCTGAGCTAATACAGCGGCTCTCGACTCAACGCGGAATCCAGCAGCAAGAATGGCGTAGGCGGCTACGTCGGCACCATCGGCTGCGCCTGTAGCGCCTGTCGCATCGGGTTTGGCAGTGTTACACCTGCCCGACGGGTTTGGCAGGGCTACGCCTGTCCGACGGGTTTGGCAGGGTCACACCTGTCCGACGGGTTCTGCAGCGTTAGCTGCCTCTGCAGTCCTCCGGCTTCGGCTTCGGCAGCACCAGCTGCACCAGCTTCGGCTTCGGCAGCGCCAGCGGCACCGGCTCCGGCTTCGGCAGCACCAGCTGCACCGGCTCCGGCTTCGGCAGCACCAGCTGCACCCGGAGCTCCTGCTGCATCGTCTACGGCTTCGTGAACGGCAGTGGTGCCTCGGTTGCGGTTGCCTCAACGGCTACGGCTGCCTCAGGGGCACCAGGGAGACACGCTGCGTGGACGCCGCGACGTCAGGGCTGGCCGTGTCGGATCCAGTCTCATCACGTCTTAACTGTGTGACAGCTCCTGGCTGACAGCTCCTGTCAAAACTGTCACTTTACGCGGGAACGCCACTCACTCAGGCATTCTGTCACGCGCCGCTGCCATGGAACGTTTGCTAATTCGTATCTTTTGTGTAATCCGTGCTAATATCCTGACTTATTTGTGAAAACCATGATTATAGAGCTTTATTTTGAACATAAAGTGTTTAATTCCCTAAAGTACAATATTGTACACAGAGCAAATATATTTACTCTGTATATTATTGTTTATTTACTTTGTTGAGGGCGACGTGCATTTGTCCTTTAAATTATCAATGTCATCCATCGTAATCCAGCATGTAATATCCCGAAGTACCTTAATATTGATTTAAACTTTCACGATTATCACTCATATTTTAAAGACAAACGGGTCTTAACGGGTCAGGATATAATTAAACGTAAGTTTACGCGATTAAGATCTGTTTGTCTTTAAAATACCGAAGTACCTTGTCAACTGATTACGTTGCTAACTCAACCTTTTGGACACCAATGCCTGTTATATCGGCACCGCTGGTTCAACGCCAAAGACCGATACATATGTCACGGTCGACAGAGCAATATAGATCTACACGCACGTGCCTAAAGTTCAAATTCAGTTTTGGCACTTTGTGGCGTCTGTGAGTGACAGCTTCTGTATTTGCCACGGGGCGTGGAAAAGTTATAATAATAATAACCAGCGAGCATTTAACTTTCTGACTTTTACACACACCGCAACAAACGTTAACATTACACCGTATTATACCAACAAATGAGAATCAATCCGTAGCGCTACCATGAGCTACCGCTACGTTATTAACGCGGACTTATTCTCTATCTGAAGGCCGAGTGTAGGTAAATAACTTATAAAAAACGTCTCGATAGCGTTAACGTTTTCGTCGTCATTTGTATGAAATTGACGATGAAAACGTAAGCGCAATCGAGACGTTTTTTATAAGTTATTACCTACACTCGGCCTTCTGGCTCGCACTGGTGCGACGAACCATTGCTTGCGACCACGGGTGTAACGTCATGCGTTTAATATTTAACGTAGGAGTTTACGCGATGAAGTTCCGTTTATGTTTAAAATGTGAGTGATAATCATAAAGTTAAATAAATTCCTTCAACGTTACGATAGCTAATAAGAAATCCTTTCTTTGCCCTCAGATGAAAACGCCAGCGATCCAAAATGACTTCAGCTACTACCGCCGCAGCGTCTCCCGAGGCGGTCTCATCAACCCAGACCTGCCCCCAGACGAATCCAACATCAGCGCTGAAATCGCGAATCGCATGTCACTGTTCTACGCGCAAGCCACACCGATGCTCAAGGTGCTATCTGAAGCCACCAGCCAGTTCGTGAACGACAATCAACAGGACTTGGAGAATACCACGGAAACGCTCAGCACAATGGCCAAAGTGTGCTTAAGGATGTTAGAGAACCCGTAAGTATTATTATACTGACATACTTACTCTGTCGCCAACTCTTCCCGTGTGATGACTGTGTCGTAAGAGTCGAGTCGTAAGGGATTCAAGCGTCATCATAGTGGATACTACAGCCTCATAGATCATGATTGCTAATGTTTTCAAAAGGCTCAGAACTCAGAAGCTACGGTTTACCGAGTATTTTAGACCATAATATTTTCTTCGGTTACCGCGAGGATTACACATGAAATAAAACTATGTAAACGGATTAACTCGCGTATATTAACTAATTTTAACTACATTCCGACGTTTCGAACACTTTACAGAGTTCGTGGTCTGCGGATGACTGACAATGGAGGAAATTTGATAAATCTACCTCCATCAAAATAAGAAAGTTAAGTACAAAACTACCCACCAAAGAAAATATACTAAACCACAGACAATACATTTTAAATAATCTACACCGGTTCTACGTATATCCCTACGCCACTGTCAATTCCTCCATTGTCAGTCATCCGCAGACCACGAACCCTGTAAAGTGTTCGAAACGTCGGAATGTAGTTAAAATAAGTTAATATACGCGAGTTTATCCGTTTACATAGTTTTATTTCATATTTTAGACCAATGGGTAAAAAAAGCAAAGATAATTGAAATTCTTAAATATTGATTCAAGCAAACAAACAATTTTAAGCAATAAGATATGTTCCTGACTAAGTAAATAAGGAAATATCATATTCCGGTGTAATTGAGAATGTGGAGTCAAAATAAGAAAGGAGTCAAGTACCCATACTTCGGTTTCAATTTACTCTTGATGGGTCACGGTCAGGACGCGTGTACACTTGCGCAAACGCAGCCTGGTTCAGTTGTCATGGTAACCGGTGTAACGTGATCTGGAGATCCCTAATAAGTGTCCCTAATTGGAGGTCGTACTTATATTGGACTCGGGGGACTCTGGAGTGATTGGAATAAGGCTTGAACGCGTGTTATTGAGGTTGTTGTCCTATAATATGCTCGAATTTACATGCAATTGAACGCCCACGACATCGACACTCCATAACACAAGTTTGCTAGCTTCAGATAGCTTCGCTAAGCAAGCTAAGGCCTTTACATCAGAATTGGTACCAAAAGTTACCTACACTTCTAATGCCATGTTGATAGAATTCTAATGAAGATTCGCAATGCAACTGCAATTGTTTATAAATTGTTTTATGATTATTTATATTTACCCTTAATTCGACAACGTCAAAATACTGGACTCGGTCTTTGACCCACCTTTTTTTCCGAACCATAATTATTAAGATATTGAGTGTCAAGGAGTCTTGATTGGCTTGAACACATGATCATCCCTTCATCATCATCATCAATTCAGCCTATGTTAGTCCACTGCTGGACGTAGGCGTCTCCTATTAACTGTGCGTATAGACGCATTAGGAGGTAAATGGTTATTTCTATCGAATTAAGAGTAAGTAATTACGCCTGATAGCCTCTGTTTCATTCTTACAAAAATAGACTTACTTGAGGTTGTAAATTGAAATACCTCATATAACTCTCGTTCAATTGTATTTACGTCTTTTTTCTCGTTCAAAGTACTCTAGGCTGAACATAAAAATCCTTAGCCACGCAATACTCAATTAAACACCCCAGTGGAAAAGCAACCTAACCCTGCAAACCAGCTCCTCAAACAATAGCTCATAAATCTCAGATTTCTCCTGCAAACCTGATTTCCTAAGTGCATAAACCTAAGCGTGTATAAGCATTGCAGCGACAAGGGCGTATATATTACAGTATCGAGTTCGCCCGCGTTACCGATATGCCCAGCGACCAGGGAACTGCTATCTTGAACACAAATACATTATGATAATTCAACTGTCACTTTGATATGATGGAGGTCGGCTCCAAAAGCGATGCAGTGAAAATAAAACGTTGAGGACGTGATCACTGATCAATGTCGGAGAATCCTTTATGGGCAACACTTTCAAGGCCCGTTACTGCCCTGTCTAGATGCATTTCGACTTTTTTAATAGTTTCATGAAGACAATTATGTTCACGAGTAAACGAGAGCTGGATTGATCATCAGCAGAGAATCTCATTCCTTTGAATGTTATTAGACTAATAATAATTAGTCCCCGAACTGTCAAATCGTATAAGATTTTAGATTGCGTTTTCAAGATACCTACTTAGTTACTTTTCACACTTAGTAATACATATAGTAATAGAAAATAAACATCATGAATTACAATTTGTACAGTAGACGAAAACCTACTTACCGTGATGTACCTCTATTACGACTCATAAATTCTTAGAAATAACATTTTAAATACAATTTATTGTTGATCTTGAAATTATGTGTGCCTTGTTTACCAAATACTTGGGTCATTGTCAGTCCGAAAAACAAAAGTTGTTCACTTTCTCAACAAAAGTTAACATATTGTAAACAATCACAATAATAATCTATGTAAAAATTAGTACTACACTAATTCCTTAACTTTAGATACTCGTATATCCACGGAAAAGACGATAACGAAAATCTGACAATAAGGGAAGATTGTCCGTTGGGCGTTAAATTATGTGTTTAGATTAACTCGGAGTACGTACTCGTATATGTAAAGTTGACTCATACCTTCAATCGTCCGTATGTTCATGTCATTTGGCATTTCCTCGCAAAACTAAAAATAATCCAGCGAGAATCCTGTCTGTTAAATTTGGGTTTCTGAATCACATGTTTAAGCAATCGCTTTAATTGAACTCGCAACTTTTTATACTTAATGACTCGATTCCAGGAAAATATAATATAGCAAGTCATCCTATTTTTCTACTAGTTAGTCATTGGTGTGGTCTGTTTGAATGGGTCTTGATGCCCCGGAAATTGACCATAATCGCTAATAAACATGCCTCACACGTTGAAAAAAATCTGCTATTATTAATTATTTACATTTTGCCATAATTACTTGCAGACCGTATGTTTCCTGGCATTTTCGGCGCCAGAATTTACCAAATTGTAGTACCTAATTGACTTAAAATCAGAGTGTATTCCAGCAAGCATAATGTAAATAAACTTACCACAGATGTCATATATACCATAGATCAAGCAAACGTATCTACTTAGCGTGTCAAATGAACTCTGTGAAATCCACTGAGTTGTCAGTCTTTAATCGCAGCTTGCAGCTTTCGGGCGTCAAATTTTGTAAGTTGAAATGAACAAAAACATTAATAATGTCTCCTTAAGTAATATTAATTGCAACAACACAAAAAAAATATAAATACTCAAGGGCCTGAGACATATTTAAAATCATAGGCAAGTAACAACTTCAGTACAAAATCTGACACGCTCGGCCGCCATACAAATGAATGAACTTGTTTCTTCTATCCAAATCTAATTCTGTGAAACTTACGTTCATCTCTTATTATACAAGGAAAAAGTATCTGCACAATTTTACCAGTCAATAGGACCAAACTATTCACAAGTTGTGATATATTTTTGTTGAATTTCCAATTGAATCCCTTTGTGTCTGAAAAGGTTTTCTTTTCTTCTATTTATTAACTAGCTCTGTAGTCTGAACGGCTGCCGTCTGGGATTTGTACTTCACAGCTTAGGTTTATTTTATTCGAATGCAATTTACAAACTCCATCCAAAAGGATTCAACTTTCATTTCTCATCCGTTCCATTTAAACTGGCTATAGGGTATTAAACTAGACTTCTCTTTCTTCTACTTCTTAGTGCTTGACAGTGTCTCTGTGCATATAATATTTAACCTTAAGTCATTAACAATAACAATGAAGGGTCAGCTAAAGGGCATTATGATGTTGAGCTATAAAAGTTTAACTTTAAGTGTGTGGTGGATAGTCTAGAAGCAAATTAGAGGTAGTTAAATGAAATTAAAACTAAATACACAGGGTGTTTGGGATAACGATGTAGGAATTTCTGGAGGTGGTAAAGGAGACTAATTGGAAGAGTTTGAACCCTATTTACCTTAGTCCAATATGTGACAGTTTTTTTTTTAATAAAAAAAAATTGAACTCACACTTGCCTACTAACTACAAGAAACTTATTTTGTTTGGTGACGGCGTTCAACAATTGATCGACGATAACTTTTACACTAATTGCTATTTTGTTGTACTTTTTTTGTAATCAAAACCTAAAAAATCAAGCATGTTTTTACACGAATAGGAAGACTCATATCCCGACTACTTTTTTTTTCACAGGCCGATAAAGTTTAATTTACTGTTAGAAATCAGTAATGATGAACTAGAAAAATTATTAAAAAAAAATGTTGTGTGTGGCAAGTGGGAGTTCAATTTTTTTTTATTTATTACTCAACTAATTGTTATGTTAATTATAAAAAAATCAATCCTATTTATTGCATATTTTGTTTTAAATTTAACTTTTTAAGTAAATTTTTTGGTATAAAACTAAACATTTTGAAAAAAGTGATTTAAAAAAAAACTGTCACATATTGGACTAAGGTAAATAGGGTTCAAACTCTTCCAATTAGTCTCCTTTACCAACTCCAGAAATTCCTACATCGTTATCCCAAACACCCTGTATGTACATTATGCTATTTCAGAAAAGTGATGGTGATAAAAGCATCGTCCTGAGAAAGAGGGTTTCCCAAAGCTGTGTGCATGGACTTATTCATAAAAACCGGCCAAGTGCGAGTCGCGCAGGAAGGATTCCGTACCATTATCGATTTATCATGAAAAATCATGTTGTATGGGGGCCTCCTTAAATATCTATTTTGCTTAATTTTTTAGTATTTTTTGCTATTGAACATTTCGACTGTGTAACTATTACGGTTCGCGAGACACAACCTGGTGATAAGTTAATGATAGGCAACGTTTATCCTGTGGGTAGGTACGGAACCCTATGTGCTATGTTTTTCACTACGTTCCGCTTTTCCTGAGTAGGCTTGTTCACAGCTTATGAATCATATTTTGACATCCTGCCAACAGACGAGCCTCCAACGGGGCTAACTTTTTAAATAAAGCTGTAGAATTATAAAATAGCATACTTATCAGCTAGATACAATCAAAAGAAAATACCTATACAGAATTAAGTCTTATTATAAATTCGTAAATGTGCCTTAAATATAAATGAAATGATAAATAATTGAAAACAATAACTAATTAACAATAATATTGACTACGAACTAAATCTTAAAACTTAAATTAGTTAAAGTAATTTTAAAATAGAAACTTAAATCTTAAAAACCCTAAGTTTCCGCGCTGAATCGCGATGGACAGTCTCTGCTCCAGGAACGAACCGGAGCGGGGATCAAGGCCCCTTGCCTGCAGGCGTCGTCCCAGTTCCCTAAGAAAACTCTTACCCTGCGCACCAGCAACCTGTAGTTTTCACAGCCAGGGGGACTAATAAGTAGTAATAATAGTAATAATTTGATTAATCAAATATCAAATGGTCCTGACGCATTTCGCGTCGCCCCTCGCGCGTGATTGTCCATTTCCTTACCGGGAGCAGCCATTGAAAGTGACAATGCGCCGCGCCGTGTGCCGTGAATAACAATCGTTGAACGTAGTTTCGGTAGCTGGTTCGTGCTAGATTCTATATTTTAATAAATACTAGTCGTAACGGCTCCGGGGTGCTTAGACAAGTTGCCAATCGCTAACGCTTAATCGTCAGTCGTAAACGAAAGGCAGCTACCTCTCTTTGTCGCGATAGTATGAAAGAGTAACAGAGAGGGAAAAGTACGATACGCTAGTAAGCATTAGCGATTGGCAACTTGTCTTTTAAGCACCCTGTAATACATCTCAAAACGTTGTTTTACGTTTGTTCAACGTTGTTTTGTTGTATACATTTCCATCCCTGGTATGGCCAATCAGGTAAACTAAAGATTGACTTTAAAGTCGTAGCAGTGCATACAGTAAGTATGTAAGATATTATGCAAATGATAAACTATACATAGTATGAAATACGTAGTTTTATCGCAGTTGACTATCTACAACAGCCAACATTTGTCAGAAAATAATGTAGGTACCTATTATCACTCACCTAGTTGCAATCAAACATCTGCAATAAAGATATTATATAAGCCTCTACAGTCTCTACTTGTCATCTCAGTCTCTTCTTGCGAAATCTTGCGTCCCTCTGTTTTTATTTCTTATGTTTTCGCATTTTCCTTTGCAATTAAAATTTTAATTTTCCTCCTTGTAATTTTTATTACGGCAGTAAATTAAACATGTAGTTAATCTCACTAATTGCCCCAGTTATTAAGAAAATCATAATTGTGTCACGGTCTCTACCTATTAATAGACTTCGTGTGGTTCTAATTCAATTGTAGGGAACGGCCAATAAGTATCTGTCTATTGTCAGTAGGTACTTAACGGGTCACCGTCAATCTGATTACGCTAGCTTCCTTTATTAAAATCGTTACTTTATTACATATTTGAATTTGATACGTCATACGTGTTTGCTTGCACGTTCGCAATTGTGTGAATGACTCTGTAGCTCCCTCGTCTCTTATGCATAAATTTGACAATTTGTGGGTTAGGTACTGGGACATATAACTACTGAACTCGTGGCCTCTGTGGGGACTTTAGGGGTCATTAGATACTTTTATCTACAGGAATATCATAATTTCCCTGTTATGTATTCAGAAGCGGTAATGTAATGACCTATATTAAGAGACCGGTGTCTGTGGCTGTATCATAATGTTAACATTAAAGTACAGGCAGAGTACAGTGCATCATAATGTTGACATTAAAGTATCGTCGTCATGATATTAATTTTAACATTATGAAGTCAACTTCTTTTTGTTGTTTTTTTTTTCAATAAATATTTATTGTAGGATATCCTTACTCAAATTGAGTGATTTCAACTGATTTGAATTTTTATATTTAGAGGTAATTACTTAGTGGATATCAATGAAAATAAAGGTAAATTGTCATTCTAAACTAATGATATGGATGTAGATAAAGTTATGTATGTGACTGTACATAATTAGGCATTAAACACTCGTGTGATCTTATTATGAAACTCGCCTACGGTTCGTTTCATAAAACCACACTCATGTTTAATGCCTCTTATTATGCGCCAGCCACATAAATAACTAATATACGCACCTATGTACGTACTCGTACCTATTGTTTGTTGCAGCAAACTAATTGTGTTATCTACGAGTAGTCAAAGGTATCATCTGAAACTGGAATTATGAAATCTTTCTTTCACATAAGGCCGAATCTGTGTACTTGCGCTTCCTATAATATGTTTTATTGACTTACCTATTCAATCAAGAGTATTTTTATTGAATGCCAATGAATGCGTTTTGCATAGCGAACTTATCAATTCTTCCGCTTGTTGCTCGTACGGGATACGCTGACCTGAATCCATTATAAGTACATAGTTTTATTATGCCGTAAATTCCAGTTTAGCGTAAACACAGCCTGGAAATGTTTATTACTCTTGTGTTTACGCAATTTTAAAACAAACTTATAGTAAGGCGCGGCATAGGACTCAACATGGTACGGTTAGGGGAGACCAGGTATGAACGTAACAATTTTCAGTTTTAGATTTTTTATATTTTTTTGGTAGCAGTTGTCAAACTTTGCATCATTATGTGCAATAGACACATATTTCATGTATCTTTTGGTACCAAAATAAACTTCATACATAGAAGAGTTTTACAGAAAAATGGCTCACAGTGAAGGATGGAATTTGTTGCAATTATCCCTACCCCCAGGGCTGGTTGTAACAGTGCATAGGGATAATAGAAACAAAGTAAATAACTATAAAATAATCAATATAATTATGTGTAATTAGTAATTTTTAAGTAATTAACAGTCTTACAATATCACTATCTTAAAGATGAACATTAACAATGAATGAATGTAATTAACATTAGGTATTATATGAGACGAAATTAATTTATACCTATAGGATATACGAGTGACGTGAGAGCAATCAACTTTTTGTCTTATTCTAAATGGCATATAAACAAATGCTTAGGTGTAATTCAAGGAAATAAATGCTTCCTGCATTGTCCTTATTTCTGAGTATACTACTAAGCTAGTCATACAATCTACCTAATATGATAAAAAAACTCCACTCCTCAATGACAGTGAATATTTGTTTCCAGAAACAAATCCCGCCTTGGGTAGTGCCGCTGAGCTTTCAAGTAAAGCTTTCCTTTACATGTCTATATAAAGTGATGTGAGCCAGTTGGTACGTCTTTGTTGCGTCCCTGTAGGGCATTTAAAAAAAAACCGGCCAAGTGCGAGTCGGACTCGCGCGCAAAGGGTTCCGTACCATTATCAATTTATTATTAAAAAAATACAGTTAAATCAACCTACCTCAAAAACTATAGGAGATAATTTAATCAAACCAAAAATCGTTGATAGAGTTTACTAATGTGCATAACATATATTTTTTTCAGAATTTTATATCGCGTAGTTTAAAAAATAGAGGGGGGGGGACACATTTTTCAGACTTTGAGAGCTGATATCTCGAAAACGATTTGCTTAAATAAAAATGTGATGTCTAAACCTCCATATCATTTTCAAAGACCTTTCTATTAATACCCCACACGCTTATGTACAACTAAAAAAAAATTTCTATCCCTCAGTTACATGTATAGAGGGCCCCCACCCCAATGTTTTTTTTTACAATTTAGTGTTATAATCCTGTAGCGGTTCATACAACACATATCCTTACCAAATTTCGTTACTGCAGCATTTATAGTTTCCGAGTAAATCGGCTGTGACAGACGGACAGACGGACAGACGGACATGACGAATCTATAAGGGTTCCGTTTTTGCCATTTTGGCTACGGAACCCTAAAAAGGACCAACTCAACTGCAGCTGAAGCTATAATTTCTGTTTTGGTGGACTTCTGTCTGTTGTTATTTTGTGTATAAGACATTCTGCAACAAAAAGGCACTAAGTATATGAGTTATTTAATAAACGCTAGCACATAGGTGTACCAATGAGCCTCCAATTTGGAAATCGGGATGAAAGTAACAAGTTGTTTCAATCATCCCTGGGTATCGAATTTCCAGAATCCCACAAACACGTAACAAAAAAACATAAAAAGCATCATTAAAACATTGATTTGCAACCCTCAAAAAGTCAAGAAAAATTACCAATTGTCACAATAGGGGAGGGGGGGGGGTTCATCGGACAAATCACGTGTAATTTTTGTTACTCTCTCTCTGCTGAAAAGCATACTTCTTTTAAAACATAACCAGATGTCAAATCCTAAACTGAGTTTTAGAACTTCGAGGACATTTACCTCGTAGTTTGCAAAAAAGTTTTTTCCCATCACTGCTTAATAAAGTACGTAAATTGAAGAGTTATTAAAAGGACTACGCAAGTTGGCAAAAAATTACACGTCATATTCGCTAGGGGGGGGGGGGGTCCTGAAAATATCACCAAGTATCACCATGAGGGATGGGGGGGTCTAAAATAGGCCAAAATCGTATGACGTGATTAATGAACAAGCCCTTAGTTTAGACTGGGTCAACATTGCATTTTAGATATTTATTTGTCTGAATAAGTACCTACGTTCATCTTTTTTAACATACATATTTCGTGATTTTACGCAAATGAATCGCAAACGGTGCTGCTTTTAATTCAGTGTTGTAAGCTTATCTTGATTCCTCCAAAAACTAGTTCACACGAAAATTGACCGATGTAAACAAAACCAAATTTTCCATTTTCCAGAAAACTCGTCGCCCAATTCAGCCGCGAGGAAACCTCTCTCCTAGTCCTCCGCGTCATGGTAGGTCTGATCATCCTCTACGACTGGGTCCACCCATCTGGCGCGTTCTGCCGCTCCTCCTCAGTCGACGTCAAAGGCTGCGTCAAGTTCCTACAACAGCAGACTCCAGCTAAAGCTGAGCCTCTACTCAACGCCCTGAGATATACAACTAAGCACTTGAACCACCAGACGACACCGAAAAACATCAAGACGTTGCTAGCGGCGTGAGGCCAGCACTCCAGCCTTGCATGTTGCTGTGGGGAATGAGTCGACAATAATTTAGGGGATTTCTCATCGGCGCATTTATGTTGCTGTAGTGTAGCATTACCCTCGTTCAGAACCTAATACTAAAAGGAAATACTACTAATGACAGTGCATACCTACCCTATTTAATTGCATGATGTTAAAGGTAACGAGTTTATTAAAACGTCCTAGTCGAGATTGTTTTCTAAAACATCAAATAGGTTTGCATCTTAGGCATAGTGTACACTCGCCAACCGCATTAGATTAAGCAGATTTAGATGATTTATAATCACACCGTTTTGTAATAACCTTTTACCATTTATAGTATTGTAGTACATTCGTTGTCTAAACGAATAGTAAGATAACATACACCTTTACAGACAATCTTCTATACAAAGTATCCACGACGATCGACGTCGGGGTAAAACCTCAAACGATATCGCAATAATCTACAAAATAGGTAGTGTTATAGACGTTGTCGAAAACTCGAAAATATTTTTGAGACATGTACATACAATTTAAATTAGACAGGATTTTATAGGTTAGTATGGAAAGCTTCATAAGCAAATTCGCCTATGAAATTGATTCTCGAGAAATCTTACCCCTTACCCCGCACATGCAAGGTTAGATACTGTACCGTCACAATATGTATAGCATTCAGAGGCAATCTTGTAAATCAGCTTTTATAATTAAGAACTAAGGTAAAAGTCCTAATATTTGACAACAATGAATCCCTCTTTGCTGTCTTTATTCGTTTGAATTAAGATTTAATGTGTCAAGAGGGCGTGTCGGACACTGGGACATTTACGTTATTTGAATATGTAGAATAAGAAACAAGTATTATTTATATTTACGTTTTACTCTACTTATCTTACTGTATGATGCCTTGGAATTACTTTAACTTCGTTACCACATTTGAGTGTGCAATATTTATTACTATTTTAAGTACCGTTAACAAATAGTTGCACAAATAAAACCATTTATGTGAACCTATATACCTATTGTTACTGTATTAAATAATAATTTTACACCACCAATTATACAATCGCTTTTAAAAATAATATTTAAAAAGCCAATATTACTTTAATTGTATTTAAGACTGAACTATAAATTCTCACAAGACGATTCCTATCGCATAATATTCAAAGGCATTTTATAGATTTACTGACAGAAAGTTCTTATTAATACTTTATTAGTCATAATTCGTTTCTAATTGAAACATGGAACTAATCTTATGGCATTATTATGAATATCGACTAACCTTGTATCATGTCCAAACAACGTGATGAACAAAATATATGTAATTATTATATTGGTCAGGAAATGCCTTTCTTAAATTAATATAGATGTTAAGGACATCATGTTAACAATGTTAAATTTATGCATATACCACTGCCTTGACGTTATCTATCATAATAAATTTAAAAGGATTTTTTAAAATATGTTTCACCATTGATAATTATGTAAAAACGTAACATAGATAATATGTCCTAGTTTACAAGTTTTTATAATTATGTATTAGGAATATTTACTACGTTTGTCATTCAATTATATTGTCGTAAGTTAATCATTATACATGTTTTTAAATATATAATGCCGCTGTTATATGCTCAAAACCACATTTCGTGAGTTGTGAATTTCTGTCCTCTATGAAAAATATTGTTCACCTTTCTCCCTAAGATCTCATTGAAAATTTATTAAACCATAATTTACGGTAAATAATCGAATTTAATTGTAGTGGTCTACACTTGGCACAACGTTTTATGATATATTTTTCTTAAGTAAAGGATCCTTTGACTACCCTCTGTATTTTATCTCTGCTTTTACGAGTATGTCGCTACGTTGACAGTTATCATCTGTAGGGGAGACCTAGGAGAGTTGACACAAATTTTACATATCCACGCATAATTTCTTTGTTATATAAGCTATAAGGACGTAACCAATATTTTTAGAAAGGAAATTTCATAATCTAATTAAAAAAGTCAGTTCGAAAAGTAATAAGTCATTAGAAGGTGGCAAAAACATCGTTATTCTAGAACAAGTCGGGTTGTTTCAACCCTCCTAGTACCGAGATAAGTTGAAACAGGTACCTGGGTAAGTTGACACATAAATATAAATTAAAGTTTTAAGATAAATATAACGACAGTTTTGGCATTATTTTACTAAAACACTTTACTAAAATAACTTTGAGGTCAAATATTAGAAATATAATAGCACAAAAAATGTTTTTTTTATAAGAATAATAAGGCACCTTCATTGTACGACTGTGAGTACACATTTGGTTTATTCTTACCTATATTATAATAATTATGGTCCTACATACTTTTGCATACTAAAGTTATCCATAATCACATCAACGTTAAGACTTAAGACACTAAATGAGATTAATTAAACATTAAAATTGCAAGTCTTCTCCTTTCAGGAAAGAAAAAAAATTAAATAAATCTAACTAAAATAATCCAACTTAACTTCTTATGGTAATTGATAATGTTACCAACAAAAACACAGAACATTAATATATCTAACTAGGTATAACAAAATGCAACGTAATAAAAAATTTGATTTAATTAACCAGGCCAACAGTTTGATATAATATATGTAGTCCAGTTCACCCTTATTTGCATTTTGCATGTGCCCAGCCCTTTTAATCCAAAAAACTATATTTTATAATTTTTTGGTCTACTGTTTTTATATGGCTCTAAGCAACACAGACATAAACAATCATTATGATTTTCATTCTCACTATTGCATTCCTCTTTATGTTTTTACCAGTCGTTTTATTACGCTTGACAGATTTATTTTTCTCAATTGTCTTTGTTTGCTTTGATTAATCTAATAATGGTTTCTTAACGTTTCTTAGTTTCCTTCTATTGCTTTAGGCACTCTGAAATACCAAATAAATATTTATTCTATAAATTACATCGAGGAGAGTTGCAACAAGCTGTTTCAACTTACCTTCCCTTCAAAATTAACGGCTTTTTTTATATCTTAGCGATTATTACTTACAAGCGGTACTCGTTTGAAAATAACATGTTTTAATATAAAAATGTACTTAAATAGACGTTACAAATGATATATACAAAGGGCATAATTCTTAACATAACACGTAAATAAACGGCATTGAAAAAATGGGTAAAAACTTACTTTTCGCACAATTTTGAACACAGACGCTATAACTCCGCAACCGTTCGGCCGACGGCCATGGTGTGTACTGAAGAGTAGGTAGGAGGGAGAAAAGGGATAGAACTGCGCTATTGCCAGATTTCTAATGCCTATAGTTCCTGAGATTTTGTCGTTGTGTCAACTTACCTTTGTGTCAACTCTCCTAGGTCTCCCCTATGCTTATGATGGTATCGTGTTTAATCGTTTGTCGTTGTTGCCGTCACGTTCTAACAAGTATGTAAGTGCGAAAGTGACGCGTAGCACGATAAATAGATAAATCGAGACCATCATAAGCCACCTGAAACCTAGAGTTAAGAATTATCCGTACATTTTTGAGAAAATATAATGTATCAATAATGGCAGATCGTCAGTTTTAGATGACATTTGACAAAATGTTAGAGAAACAAAGGAGGCAAAGGATTCTAATGGTATTTATAAACTAACATATTTGCTTAGGTAATAAAACTTTCTTCGCACAGTGAGCACAATCTTTATTACTCCTTGATTAATGTATATCTGTTGGAATGTGTAAATTTTTATTAATAATTGTCACTGTTGCTTGCAAAGTCGATTGTAAGTGTCATAGTGGATACTTTAAATTGCATTTACTGTTAGGAATTGATCGCTATCAAATATAGCGATATGTAAAAGTAGATTTTATTGTATATCCGCTGATGCATAGTCGAATCGCTTTTTACTTAAGGTCGGGTCTACCTAAGTGAGCGTTTTCAATACTAACTAACATAATGTACCTACAATAGTACCTACCTATGTATCACGGAGAGGTTTTTGCTATGGACGCACTTACCCTATTTGACTATTATAATTGCGCCACTATGAGGAAGTCTAGCTGAGCTTGATTTTACTTGTAGGTATGTGTCAATACAAGGCACACTTACCCCACCTGACCTTATATGAGAACTGTATGCATACTAGGGCTGATAAAATATACTTTTGCTCATGTTGACGTGGATTACTCGATCGTATAATCGATAGATATAAAAATAAGGTACGAAATCCAAATTTACACTGCCCAGAGTCATAATTTTATATCTATTTTTATAATCGAATAAGTTTTCGAAAATAATATTCCATTTTAAATAATTCCAATACGAATACTCCACGTTGAGTCTAAAAATTAACTCTAGTGAAGTGAAAATTTGATTGAAATAAGGTAGTTGATAATTTTGATTTGTTTGAAAATTAGGGTTGTCAAAACTAGACGGATTTCTTTGAGCTCCTGTAATAAATGTTCTTTGACAGTTGCAAGATGGCTTGCTACATGTATTCGTAATATTGAATGTTAAAACTAGACAATTTTATAGCAAATTCATAGAAGAAGGTAAAACAATTTGTAGTTATCTTGATTGTTGTTCATTGTTTGAATTCGAGTCACATTTGTTTATTGCGATTTGTATAATACGTAGTACTCGTATATTTTGTAGTATAATAAACACACCAAAGTTATAATTAATAAACATGAATAGACTCTCACAATACTTTCGTTTTATTTATATACATCGGTAACATACCTACTGTATACTAGACAGGCCTTATTTAACTTTTTCAACGCCATATTAAATACTTACATACAGGGTGGTTAATGAGTAACCCGACAAACTTGAAAGGTGTATTCCTGACCACATTTTGTGACTATAATGTCATATGAACTTTTCTGGATTCGGCTTAGTTTAAGAGATAATGATATGTTTTTCAAAAAACTATTTTCATCATAAGTCAGTGATAAATGCCTGCATGATTAAAATTCTTTCTTAGTTTTCATCTTGACATACTCACTGACGAAAGATAGAGAAAATGACAAAAAAGTATTAGAAACTAAAAAAAAATATATAAAATCACTGAAAAGAATTCTTTCCCTACAATTTATTACTGGTTATGTAAAAAAAATCAAAAAAATCAAATTTTTTTTTGTTTGAGAATGACATATGTCTCATAATATTTTTTACTTCTTTTGACATCAAAAATGCATTGGTAGTCTGTCGGTATACTCATTCCCACCCTGTATAAAAGCTGTCACTCAGACGCCACGTCAACGAAACACCAAAACTGAATATGAACTTTACGCTCGAGCGGGTAGGTGTAAATTGCTCTGTGGACAATGACTAAATCGGTCTTTGGTGTTGAACCTGTGGTGCGCATATTTGTCTTTGGCGTTCAAAAGATTAACACGTTCGCCCCCGGTACTGTTTCACAATAGTATATTACTAGGGTTAGGAATTTTCGTGGCATTAGGTGAACAGAGAACAGTAGAGTCGGTGCTCAAATTGTTTGTGATTGATTGAATAATAATTATTCAATTAATTATTAATTAATCAAAAATAATACATAAATATATTCTTATTAAGAGGGTTTCGCCCATTTTCAGTATTAAATAATTTTATTGTATTAATATTTGACTACTTATGAAATGAAGTTCAATCATTTTTTTTTAAATATAGCTTTTGATTATTACATACTATTTATGGGCTTCGAGAAAACTAGAACCTTGAAAATCAAATAAATATATTTTCACATTTATCAATACTATTATTGAAAATTAATATTTTTTGTAGATTCTCACAAATAAAATTCATGTTATTGTCATTCATTGATAAATCCAGCTTGAACTAAACACTATTTCGTTATTATTTTATAAGTTAATCATTTATTCAAGTAAAAAATGTTTATAACATCGATTCCACTGCTCTCTGTTCCATAAATGCCACCAAAATCCTAACCCTATACATTACTACCGAGGCCGGGAAGTGACTGGTTGCCGGATAGTATTCGGACGGCAACCCGTCACTTCATGGCCGAGGTATGTATAATGCTTTTCTCAAACATGCAATGAAATGAAACAAAAAAATGTATCTTCTTTCTAAGAAATTATAAGTCAACTACATAACTAAGTCTTTGAATCACAACAAAAGTCAAATAGGGTAAAAGCACCAATAGATGACTGCCACCCAGAAGTTGACTGATAGGTCTAAAAACCTAAATAAATAAATTAGGAATAATTTTCCACGCCCGGGAGTATTTTTCTCACATACGGCAACACTATATCGTGTCTCACATGCAAATTACCAGACAGTTAAGCCACGCACGCGGCAGTGAGCGGCCGTCGAGTTTGCGCTTTGCGCCAAAATCGCGTTTTATATGGGATCCTTATTAAGAAAAGCCCTCAAAAATTTAAGCTTTTAATTACGTAAAAAATCGAATATGGCTTTTATTTCCTTGATTCACTTCAGTATAGATTTTAGACTAATATCTCTATTGTGTATATTATAAAGAATAGTTTTTTTTTATTTAGTTTACGAGATATTTGCTGGTCAAGTTATGGTTCCAATATTGTGTGTTCGGGCCAAAAGATGAACGACGGTCAACTTTTGGGCAAAGGCTCGTATTTTCAAACGCTTGTGTAAATTATAACAAAATATCTACATGCAATATTTAAACATAAAATTACAATCAGTTTTGTAGATGATTTTTTGACCAAAAGATGAACGAGCCTTTTTTCATGTAACACGTTTTAAAGTAATTTATTTTTATATGAAAATGGGATTGTTCAACTCAAGAATCGCTGTCCAAAACGTGAACTAGGAAAATTTGCTGGTTCATCTTTTGGGTCGGATTCCAATAAATGAATTCGATTCATTTTAGTTCGTTCATTTTGTTAATACAGTGCCCGAAACATGAACCAACTGATTTTATTGAACGGTTGAACTTGGGAAAAGTTAAATTTTTGTTCTTAGAGATCAGATTGTTACATAATATACACCGTGCTTATATTTCATTAAAAGAAGGTCAAATACAATTAATTAATCTAAGAAACGAACGTTTTTACTTTGCTCTATTCATCTATTGGGGTCTTGCCGTTCATATATTGGTCTCGCTATATTGCGATTATGCTGGTTCATCTATTGGGGTCAAATTGTTCAGATATAGGGCACTTTGTTCAACTACTGGGGAATTTGACTCCTTTTTTAATATAATCATTTTTATAAAATTACTAAAGTTTAATACGAGACACAAAAATAGCTTATTCTAAACTCAATTAAATGCTGAATCATATAAAAAAATAAAAATTGATGAATATGAGTTACATCATATAGAAAAAAATATTTAAAGTTGGGAAAGTTGCTTAACTGTTCATCTATTGGTGATTTTACCCTACATGAATGTAGGATTAATATGGATTTGACAACGTTATAATAATAGCAAGAACGAAAGGGATGGTCTTATGAAACTTTTTACTAGTGGAAGTGAAAAGGAACGATAATCGTCCGTCCTTATCACTGTGCCACTATTTTGTGTGTGTGTGTGCATTAGATGCTAAATGTAAGTGCCAGACAAATGCGTTGAATACGTCACTAAGTGCCTGTGTGGCACTTTCTTCTTAGTAGTAAGTGACTATGTCTATCCCTCTTAGTGGCACACTATGTGCGGCCCCTCGGTCCTAATACGACACCGAAACCTCTTTTTTTTTAAGATTGACCTGTTTGAAAGTTGCAAATTTTTAATTTAAAAAAGCGGTATTAGACGACGCGGTCGGTTGGGTCCAATTAATCGCATGCAGTGATCGGGGCCGACGGATCGCGCCGTATAATACTGCTTTTTAAATATTATTTTGAGTAGTTATTGTACATTTATTTTAAATGATATAATTTAAATACCTAATTGTCATACCTGGGATAACTCGGGGCATTTATACGAAAGTGATGTAGTAAAATATTTTATCGACTAAAAATATATCGATGTTACTGTGAATGACAACCAAATGACAACATCAAAACGTTATTCGGAATAAATAAATATTAGATACTTACTCCTCAATTAAAATAAAAAAAAAATAATTTAAACGGGTATTTACGTGTTTATTTTAAAATAGTTTTCAAAATATACAATCACTAATAAAATATCAATATTGAAATTGTCTTTTTATTATAAATGACATCTGCATACTTTTACTATCTGAAGAGGCCCGATATCAGATATTACATCGAATCTTTGTAATGTAAACGAGAATGTTCAAAGCACGTCTTTTATTATAATTATATCGACATCTTTTTAATCGATATCAAATCCCTATAACTTGTCCCCAGTTATCCCAGGTATGCTAATTATAACTGCGAAAATTTGCCAATCATTTTTTTTATACTAATATTACTTACAGATAATTATTGGCTAAAAGCCAAGATGCTAGGTCACAACCCTATGTCAAATGAAAATTTAAAAAAGAGGTCCTTGCTGGCCTAGGCCGGCAACGAGTTACTTCCCGGCCACTTTTTAGGCACGTAACTACAACATTTCATTGCATGTTTGAGAAAAATCCTAATACTACACCAATCGAAATTGTCTTATTATTAGAACTGCTATGCCAGTGACACGCATGTATGACCGAAATGATTGTACTCCTATGCCGGCGACACAACACTTGCGTCAAAAATGATCGTATTTCGATGCGACTGGCACATGAGTAAGAACTTGATTTATGCTAGTGGCACTGGAGTACGGTAATTTTGATCACGTACTCGTATATGTGTGTCACTGGCATAGGAGTCAGATGTTTTTATCGCAGACGCTGTGTCACCAGCGTCGAATGTGTTAACCGATTATTTTATCTTAGAACTCCTATGCCAGTAACACGTGTGTGTGACCAGAAAGACCTTTGTCATGTCTGGCATAGGAGTAAGAATTTAATTTATGGTAGTGGCATAAGAATAAGGTTACTTTGATCACTTGTGTGTGTCACTAGCATAGGAGTCAGATTTTATTAAATCAAGTTCTTACTCCTATGCCGCGACGCGATCACCTTGCGGTGCATGCCGTGCACGCCGACCATGAACAGGACCACTGGGAATTATTAGACACAACTTAGGTATGTGTTTCACAATACTAGCCCACCTAACGAAAACCAAAAGTTGCCTATCGGGGGAAATAACTCGTGTATAAGCGAATTTTGGCATAGTTGTAGGGAATGGTGTTTTAAACCACATACTAAAAGTACTGGTGGTTAGGGGTGGAGCTAACGGGGGGAGGGGGGTGTAAAGGCCCTTATTTTTAATTTTTCGTAAATAACTCGTAAATCGTGGCTTATAGCAACAAACGGTCTAATACATAAGAAATCTACATAAAATTCTCTACAAAAAAAGGATATACATGTTTCCTCTGGGATCAATATGTCATGAGATAAGAAAGCAAGAAGATGGACACAATAGAAATAAACACATTTGTTTAAGTAGGTATGGCACATACAGAATGCTCGCGAGCATTCCAAAAGACTTGAAAGCTCAATTCCTGACCATATTTAGAGTCTCTAATGTTATATAAAATTTCCTGAATTCGGCTTGGTTTCAGAGATAATCAACCTTTTTTTCGAAATAAGTTTTTCGATGTTACTTGTCATAAAACTTCTTTTTGATTACAATGCTACCACAATGTGTTTTAATATTACCACATCTTTTGCCTGGCAATCAAAAAATGGGAATAAACTTGACGAAATAACCAGTCCCTAAAAAAAATAATTTTTACAAATTGTTGTTATCATAAAAAGTACTGGAAATGTCAAAAATATACAAAAAGTCTAAAAGAAAAGAGAAAAAAAAAATTTTTTTTTGTTCAACCGACCTAACGACAATTTTAAAGGTTTTTTGGGTTTATTTATAAATTTAGGGAAATTCCAATACAACCTAATTTAAACATATAGCCCACCTAACGAAAACCAAAAGTTGCCTATCGGGGGAAATAACTCGTGTATAAGCGAATTTTGGCATAGTTGTAGGGAATGGTGTTTTAAACCACATACTAAAAGTACTGGTGGTTAGGGGTGGAGCTAACGGGGGGAGGGGGGTGTAAAGGCCCTTATTTTTAATTTTTCGTAAATAACTCGTAAATCGTGGCTTATAGCAACAAACGGTCTAATACATAAGTAATCTACATAAAATTCTCTACAAAAAAAGGATATACATGTTTCCTCTGGGATCAATATGTCATGAGATAAGAAAGCAAAAAGATGGACACAATAGAAATAAACACATTTGTTTAAGTAGGTATGGCACATACAGAATGCTCGCGAGCATTCCAAAAGACTTGAAAGCTCAATTCCTGACCATATTTAGAGTCTCTAATGTTATATAAAATTTCCTGAATTCGGCTTGGTTTCAGAGATAATCAACCTTTTTTTCGAAATAAGTTTTTCGATGTTACTTGTCATAAAACTTCTTTTTGATTACAATGCTACCACAATGTGTTTTAATATTACCACATCTTTTGCCTGGCAATCAAAAAATGGGAATAAACTTGACGAAATAAC